>NIVC01001403.1:45000-50000 GCA_002269645.1 Macrostomum lignano | reverse complement strand
CTACCATAGACAGTAGACACTCCACAGCTCCCTACCATAGACAGTAGACACTCCACAGCTCCCTACCATAGACAGTAGACACTCCACAGCTCCCTACCATAGACAGTAGACACTCCACAGCTCCCTACCATAGACAGTAGACACTCCACAGCTCCTTACCATAGACAGTAGACACTCCACAGCTCCTTACCATAGACAGTAGACACTCCACAGCTCCTTACCATAGACATTAGACACTCCACAGCTCCCTACCATAGACAGTAGACACTCCACAGCTCCTTACCATAGACAGTAGACACTCCACAGCTCCTTACCATAGACAGTAGACACTCCACAGCTCCTTACCATAGACAGTAGACACTCCACAGCTCCCTACCATAGACAGTAGACACTCCACAGCTCCCTACCATAGACAGTAGACACTCCACAGCTCCTTACCATAGACAGTAGACACTCCACAGCTCCCTACCATAGACAGTAGACACTCCACAGCTCCCTACCATAGACAGTAGACACGCTACAGCTCCCTACCATAGACAGTAGACACTCCACAGCTCCCTACCATAGACAGTAGACACGCTACAGCTCCCTACCATAGACAGTAGACACGCTACAGCTCCCTACCATAGACAGTAGACACGCTACACCTCCCTACCATAGACAGTAGACACGCTACACCTCCCTACCATAGACAGTAGACACGCTACACCTCCCTACCATAGACAGTAGACACGCTACACCTCCCTACCATAGACAGTAGACACGCTACACCTCCCTACCATAGACAACCCACAGTCGTCAAGGAGTTTTTATCCAAGGAGTTCTCAAAAAGCCGGCTTGCAGCCCAGCTGGTTCTCAATGTAATCCATCTCCCTCTTGATCTGGCACTGCACGCAGCTGCCGCAGAACACAGTGGTGCAACAGTCGCTTATGATGCTGCCCCGGATGTTGTACCTGGCCCTCAGCTTCACTCGGTAGGCGATGAGAGTCACGGAGCTGCCCAGGCAGCCCAGACAGATCGGGGTGCAGCACTGCTCGCCCATACGCTCCGAGACGCAGCAGCAGAGCTCGCAGGGGCCGCACCAGTAGGTCAGGCAGCAGCCGCAGATGTCTTCAAAGCAGCCGCACACGCCGGAATTCCACTGGCGCTGCTGCGGCGGCTGCTGGCCAACCACAGCAATCGGGTACGCCTGCGGCTGTGAGGTCACCGGGTGCACTGTTTGAGGCTGCATCACTGCGGACTGACGGCAGGGTAGGAGGCAGCATATTTAGGTAGGAAAATTCAAATTTATACACCTCAGAATTCAAATGAGTGAAAAATGCAATCTTTCAATTTCTAACAAAAATCCAACAGTGTTATGAAATTTACATAGATTAGAAAGAAAGATTTTCCTATAATTTAACTTTCCTTAAATTTAAAATTCCATCTACTTACTTTATTTGGCTGAAATTTCACAGTCCCTGAATTTACTATACGTTGCCCAAGCCTCAGAATCCCCAAGCTTCACAATCCACAAGCTTCACAATCCCCAAGCTTCACAATCCCCAAGCTTCACAATCCCCAAGCTTCACAATCCCCAAGCCTCACAATCCCCAAGCTTCACAATCCCCAAGCTTCACAATCCTCAAGCCTCACAATCCTCAAGCCTCACAATCCCCAAGCCTCACAATCCCCAAGCTTCACAATCCTCAAGCCTCACAATCCCCAAGCCTCACAATCCCCAAGCTTCACAATCCTCAAGCTTCACAATCCCCAAGCCTCAGAATCCCCAAGCTTCACAATCCCCAAGCCTCACAATCCCCAAGCTTCACAATCCCCAAGCCTCACAATCCCCAAGCTTCACAATCCACAAGCTTCACAATCCCCAAGCTTGAAAATCCACAAGCTTCACAATCCACAATCTTCACAATCCACAAGCTTCACAATCTCCAAGCTTCACAATCCACAAGCTTCACAATCCCCAAGCTTCAAAATCCACAAGCTTCACAATCCCCAATCTTCACAATCCCCAAGCTTCACAATCCCCAAGCTTCACAATCCCCAAGCTTCAAAATCCACAAGCTTCACAATCCTCAATCTTCACAATCCCCAAGCTTCACAATCTCCAAGCTTCACAATCCCCAATCTTCACAATCCCCAAGCCTCACAATCCCCAAGCCTCACAATCCACAAGCTTCACAATCCCCAATCTTCACAATCCCCAAGCCTCACAATCCACAAGCTTCACAATCCACAAGCTTCACAATCCCCAATCTTCACAATCCCCAAGCTTCACAATCCCCAATCTTCACAATCCACAAGCTTCACAATCCACAAGCTTCACAATCCACAAGCTTCACAATCTCCAAGCTTTTCGTTCACATAGTTACGTGAGTTAGATGATTGTGAATAGCAATTCGACCTAGGAAATGTGACATGTTCGGGTTTATGAAAGTACCCAATATGTAGTGCTATTTATTCTATTAATAGCGCTGAACCCACAGACTAACAAGATGTACCGGAACTACGAGTTTATTAAAATGCAGTTAACTTACCAAATCGAATATGAATGAATTTATTCAAGTCTCTCTTAAGCTGCGGCAGCCTTTAAGAAATGAAGCAGCTGCAGTGTAAATAGTCAAGTGTGAGACATACTCCACCCGCCCTGTTATGCGGCTGCAGCCCATCTCAGTCTGGCCAATCTGCGAAAACATCAGAGCAGAAAAAACAACGACCTCTACGCGTCTCGACCGCAGCTACGCAAGCAGACCAGCTCTAGACTATAGCCGATCTCAATGCCCGAATGAAAATATAGCTAAAGCTAAGGTTTGAGGGCCAAGCCAGTAGCTTGACAACACGTGGCACAGAATGTTTTGGGGTTGCTGATGGTTGCCTAGTAAGGATACAGAACAGAGAGAAGCTGCACAGCGTAAACCCCACAAAACCCCAAACCCCTCAAACCCGTGTTGTGCCTATGCGTTTTAGTTCTCAAAATAAAAAAACACTGCCTTTAGATAATACTCGGTACTGCGAGTACTGAGATGTGAGCCTCGTATTCATATTAGGCTCTTTAGAGGCCATTGTGTTTGAAATTCTTTCTCTTATGTGAACTGAAGATGACAGGAGAATATAAATAGCTATCAGTAGCAATATGTAGTGCTATTCTCGAAGCTCTGCACCCGCAGACTGACGAAATGTTTAATGAATTATTTGTCTCTCTTAGACTTCAACACACACACACACACACACATTCACACACTCACACACACACTTTTTTGGCCTGACGAAGAGCCCACAGGCTTGAAACTGGTAGCCTATTTACTAAATACGCCGTGACCGCTCTTCTTTCTCTCTCTGTGTACATCTACCTTTCTTCTTCTCTCTCCTAACCGTTTTAGAGAGGACGGATAAGGACAGCTAACCTGTTCGCAACCCCTCAGTACCAAATCCTGTGTAGGGCAGGCCTCGTAAATGAACTACATTCTTTTACCATATGCAGGATATGGAGCTGCAAAAAAAGTACCAAATCCCACACCTCAGTCCCGATTCGCACACCCCAGTCCCGATTCCCACACCCCAGTCCCGATTCCCACACCTTAGTCCCGATTCCCACACCCCAGTCCCGAATCTCACCCCTCAGTACCGAATCTCACCCCTCAGTACCAAATCCGAAACCTCAGTACCGAATCCCAACCCTCAGTACCTAATCCGAAACCTCAGTCCCGAACCCCACACCTCAGTCCCGAACCCCACACCTCAGTCCCGAACCCCACACCTCAGTCTCGAACGGAATACTTGTAGCTGAAAAAAAAAATATTCGACATTCAGTATTAGGTGGAAATATGCTCAGATAGTGCGTTTTATTGTGCTTTACTTGCTGAATTAAAAGAATAACTTAAAGTTGAATATCAATTCCTTTTTATCTTGTATTACGATAGAAGAGAAAGTAGAAAATTAGAAAAAGTATTCCTTCAAATTTAAAGAGTTGCTTTGTAGCTTGAAAGGTATTAAACAAATGACGTTTAGATCCGGTTTCAAAGAAGGGAGAGTTTTCGATAAACAATTTCAGATAAAGGCAAGATAGTATACAAGTTAAGAAGAAATGTTTCGTGCACATGTATAAAAAAATTACTAAACTCTATCTTAACTTACATGAAGGTGACAGCGTTAAGAACATAAAGCTGTTAGTAGTATCAAGGGAACGACATCAATATTAAATAGTTTCGAGAGCAATAGCTTTCACTTCACGGGATGCAAAATTAAAATTCACATAGATGAAATCTCTACCATAGACACCCCACAGCTCCCTACCATAGACACCAGTAGCTCCCTACCATAAACACCAGTAGCTCCCTACCATAAACACCAGTAGCTCCCTACCATAGACACCAGTAGCTCCCTACCATAGACACCAGTAGCTCCCTACCATAGACACCAGCAGCTCCCTACCATAGACACCAGTAGCTCCCTACCATAAACACCAGTAGCTCCCTACCATAAACACCAGTAGCTCCCTACCATAGACACCCGCAGCTCTCTACCATAGACACCAGCAGCTCCCTACCATAGACACCAGTAGCTCCCTACCATAGACACCAGTAGCTCCCTACCATAAACACCAGTAGCTCCCTACCATAGACACCAGTAGCTCCCTACCATAAACACCAGTAGCTCCCTACCATAGACACCAGTAGCTCCCTACCATAAACACCAGTAGCTCCCTACCATAGACACCAGCAGCTCCCTACCATAGACACCAGTAGCTCCCTACCATAAACACCAGTAGCTCCCTACCATAAACACCAGTAGCTCCCTACCATAGACACCAGTAGCTCCCTACCATAGACACCAGTAGCTCCCTACCATAGACACCAGTAGCTCCCTACCATAGACACCCGCAGCTCTCTACCATAGACACCAGCAGCTCCCTACCATAGACACCAGTAGCTCCCTACCATAGACACCAGCAGCTCCCTACCATAGACACCCACAGCTCCCTACCACAGACGCCCACACTCCA
>NIVC01001403.1:0-40000 GCA_002269645.1 Macrostomum lignano | reverse complement strand
TGCAATACAAACCCCACACACTGCAACACAAACCCCACACACTGCAACACAAACCCCACACACTGCAACACAAACCCCACAAACTGCAACACAAACCCCACACACTGCAACACAAACCCCACACACTGCAATGAAAACCCCACACACTGCAATGAAAACCCCACACACTGCAACACAAACCCCACACACTGCAACACAAACCCCACACACTGCAACACAAACCCCACACACTGCAACACAAACCCCACACACTGCAATGAAAACCCCACACACTGCAATGAAAACCCCACACACTGCAATGCAAACCCCACACACTGCAATGCAAAAATAAGCTGAATGAAACACAGCTTTCTCAGTTGCAGGTGCCAGAAGGCAGGCAGGTAGAGGTGTATACGGCAGCATCTCTGCTGTCTCAACAATTATATAATGATAATATATTAAAAATATTCAATCATATGACAAAGTCTCGTTTTAAAATTAAATATTGCGAAAAGATTATCGACTGAGTAAACAGACGTGGCAGCTTTAAAGAGGGCACGACTAGAGGCATTGGATATCGCAGGTCGGCAGGCCGCCTCACCAAAATATTGCGAGTGAAACTTGTGTCGAACAACAATATATGTCAGACCAAGGAAGTCAGCGAGTAATTGTCGTAAGAAACAAAAATATAAATCTAAATCAAAATTGCTCGAGTCTGGCGTGACTTTTTTGCACTGAAATCTGAAATCATAAAAAATTCATCGTCAAGTTTGAATAGGTAGGCAGAGCTACTTAAAGAGAGTCGCGGGTTATAGTGGATTTTTTGCAAAACGCAAAACTGCCTACTGGTAGCGGAAAGATTAGAATATGCATATAAGAAAGTTATAAATGTAAAATATTGCAACCAGAGTTCGCCTTTAGGCTTGGGGATTTGAATAATTTAAATTTAAATCTGTGTCTGCACACTGCTTCAAAGTAGATATTTTCATTTCCTTTAAGGTTTTTACAATCCAAATCTACTAATTTCGGAAAACTACTATTAGTAAGGCAATCGAGCATTTGAAATGATTATCTTTTCAATTTTTTGATTGCTATTGAGATTCAAACTCGCGTCTACTAATAAGCTACTATTAGTAGGGCAATCAAATAATTCAAATTAATCCCATGGTTTCTACTATTACTAAGCTGCCAGGATTCGAACTCGCGTCGGGTCAAACTTGGAACAGAAACGCTCGGAGCGCCGGGCTACAGGCTGCCCTGGGCATCTGGCCTTCCCAGTCCCATTTTAAACTGCACTCAGTCACAGGACCTGGCACGATCTGGTTTTGCCATCGCCGCCCGACCTGCCTCCGCGACCGCAGCCGATGCCCTTGGCAACACCGCTGTCGCCTTCTCTGCTGTCCCTCCGACCAGCCGGCTCCTTGCCTTCGCTGGACATTCGACGCCGTCGCGAGGGCGAAGTCAGCCGCCGGTCGTTCTCTTCATCTGTCTCGTCATCCTCATCCTCTGACCTTGACAGTGCGCGGCCGCGCGTCTTTCGTCGACTGTCGGCGGCGTCTTTGATCTTGTTGTTGCCGTCTTTGCGGCCGCCTCGGCCGGCTCGGCCTCTGCCAAAGTCTTTGTCGCTGTTCTCCTCGTCTTCATCCGAGTGGCCGATCGGCTTCAGTGGCTTCGATCCGCCGCGGCCACCGGAACGGCCGGCGGCGCGGCTTGAAGGCGGCGGCGATTGGTCGCGACCCAGCCGACCCGAGGGCTTGCCGCGCTGCAGTTTTGAAAGGAAAATTTCGCTTATATTACTTACTTTCTACTAAGAGTAGCCTATTTTGATATATCAAACAATTTTTACGCTTTTGGAAAAAACTAATGTTTCTTACTTTCTACTGTCAGTAGAATAGCTTGCATCTATTTTGAGTGAGCGGTTTCAAAAACTATAACTCACCTGCCGACTGCCGGACCCTTTCAGTCGTTTTTCGTCTTCATTGTCGCTCTGAGAGTCCTGAGAGTCAGACGGACCCATTAGGAGACTGTCAAACTGTAAAGTATGAGAGATGGAGGAGCAGGGCGCTCAGAGGGAGACTGGGAGGCAGACTGGGAGGCGGACTGAGAGGAAGACTGGGAGGGAGACTGGGAGGGAGACTGGGAGGGAGACTGGGAGGGAGACTGGGAGGGAGACTGGGAGGCGGACTGAGAGGGAGACTAGGAGGCAGACTGAGAGGGAGACTGGGAGGGAGACTGAGAGGGAGACTGAGAGGGAGACTGGGAGGGAGACTGAGAGGGAGACTGGGAGGCGGACTGAGAGGGAGACTAGGAGGCAGACTGAGAGGGAGACTGGGAGGGAGACTGAGAGGGAGACTGAGAGGGAGACTGGGAGGGAGACTGAGAAGGAGACTGAGAAGGAGACTGAGAGGGAGATTGAGAAGGAGACTGAGAGGGAGATTCAGAGGGAGACTGGGAGGGAGACTGGGAGGGAGACTGGGAGGGAGACTGGGAGGGAGATTGAGAGGGAGATTCAGAGGGAGATTCAGAGGGAGACTGGGTGGTAGACTGGGAGGGAGACTGGGAGGGAGACTGGGAGGGAGACTGGGAGGGAGATTGAGAGGGAGATTCAGAGGGAGATTCAGAGGGAGACTGGGTGGTAGACTGGGAGGGAGACTGGGAGGGAGACTGGGAGAATAATAAGGGATGAGGAGTTTAAGGAGTCTACATGGAGGAAAACTGGGATTAAAACCGCCATGAGAGGCAGAGTGAAAGTGAGCCCCTGTGGACTCACCTTGGTTGCTGCTGTGGAGTTTCTGGGTCTTCTGCTGGAGCCAGCTAGGTCTCCGTCTCGCTGTTTGATGGGATCCAGTTTCTAAAATTTCCGTTTGGCCAATTGCACAAAACTGCAAAAGCAGTTAATTGAGATATACAGTGTGCAAACGTGTTTACCTTTGAGGGCTTCAGAGCGTCTGAGTCGGAGCCATACCCTGAAATTAGGATGCGTGGATGCGTAAAAGATGCTCTGGAAAACTTCTCTTCCCACAGATCCCTAAGCTTCCCTTCCCACAGATCCCTAAGCTTCTCTTCCCACAGATCCCTAAGCTTCTCTTCCCACAGATCCCTAAGCTTCACTTCCCACAGATTGACCCACCTTGACCCGCCAACCCCACAGAAACGCCCCAACCCACTCGGACTTGAGCTGCCCCGCAGCGCCAACGGCGAGAATCTGCCGCTCCGATCCAGAGAGCCGCTCGGCGCCGGTCTTTCCGCGCCGTTCAACGACAACGGCGCCAGCCGGCCGCCGCCGACCCGCCTGTCGGCCAGAGACGCCGAGGTGCCGATGCCGCTATTGTTATTGTTGAGCTCCTGGAAGCTGCCCCGCCTGCCGAGGGAGCTCGCTCGGCCGCGCAGCGCCGGCAGCTTGTCGTCGGCCTCGTTGTCGCTGCTCGAGCCCGGCCTGGCCAGCGAGGAGCTCCGCCCGCTGCCGCCGCCGGCGTCCTTGGCGGGCACGGCAAGCACGGCGGTCAGGAGGGTGCCGCAGACCACCTGCTGGACGCTGATCGGGCGCAGGGCGGTCACCAGCGTGGGCTCGAACAGGCAGCCGCCAGAAGCTGAGGAAGAGTATCGACTGCCGCCGCCCCCGCCGCCTGAGGTCGCGGGCTTGAATCCCAGCTTGCCGTGCTGGGGATCGCCGAAAGCGTACAGCTGGCCGGTGCGGCTGCAGACACACATCGAGTGCCGCTCGCCTGCGGCCACGCCTGGAGATTGGTGATTCAGAGATGCAGAGTCGATATGGGGTTATCGGTTTGAGATATTCTCTCATAAAGTCTCACAATCATTCCTGAAGTCTCGCAGTCTTCTCTGAAGTCTCAAATCATTCCTGAAGTCTCAAAATCATTCCTGAAGTCTCACAATCTTTCCTGAAGTCTCAAATAATTCCTGAAGTCTCACAATCATTCCTGAAGTCTCGCAGTCTTCTCTGAAGTCTCAAATCATTCCTGAAGTCTCAAAATCATTCCTGAAGTCTCACAATCTTTCCTGAAGTCTCAAATAATTCCTGAAGTCTCACAATCATTCCTGAAGTCTCACAATCTTTCCTGAAGTCTCACAATCTTTCCTGAAGTCTCAAATAATTCCTGAAGTCTCACAATCATTCCTGAAGTCTCACAATCTTTCCTGAAGTCTCACAATCATTCCTGAAGTCTCACAATCATTCCTAAAGCCTCACAATCATTTTTGAAGTCTTTCAATCATTCCTGAAGTCTCACAATCATTCCTGAAGTCTCTCGATCATTCCTGAAGTCTCACAATCATTCCTGAAGTCTCACAATCATTCCTGAAGTCTCACAATCATTCCTGAAGTCTCTCAATCATTCCTAAATCAACTCACAGGCTACTTTGAGCTTCTCCAGTCCGGACACGACTTTCACAGTCGGCGCGTAGGTGCAGCCGGTGCCGAGGCCCAGCTGCCCGGACTCGCCGCTGCCGCAGACGTACACTCGACCGTTCTCAGTCAGCACCAGAGTGTGCTCAAGGCCGCAGGACACCTGTGAAAATAAACAAAATAAAATAACCGATTTTTATTTTCAATTTTGTGATTCAATTTACACTACTGAGAAAAGTAGACGAATAAAGATTTGAAGAGTAAAATCTCATTTAAAATCTTGATATAACGGCTCCAATCAGTCTCACCATCTGCACCCGTCCGGGCACCGGCACCGGCTGCGGGCTGAACAGAAATTCCTGGTCCTCGGCGTTGCGGATCCCCAGCTTGCCGCGCTCCGTCTCGCCCCAGGCGTACAGCCGGCCGTCAGTCAGCACGCAGGCGCAGTGGTAGCTGCCGGCAGACACGGCCGCCACTCGGCCTGGCAGGTGCACCGGCATGGGGTCCGGGCTGCCCGGCAGGTCCGGGTCTTCCTGGCCCAAACAGCCTTCAGTGTTGCCGCCCCAGGCCAGCAGCTCGCCTGGCAGAGGAAGAGAGAAGATCAATGAGGATCAGCCTGAGTTGTCTTGGGCTTTTTCTTGTGTTCTCATAGTTTATCCTCAGGTCTCATAGTTTATCCTGAGGTCTCATTGTTTATCCTGAGGTCTCATTGTTTATCCTGAGGGCTCAGATAATTATCCTGAGGTCTCATTGTTTATCCTGAGGTCTCATTGTTTATCCTGAGGTCTCATAGTTTATCCTGAGGGCTCAGATAATTATCCTGAGGGCTCATCGATTATCTTGACGTCTCATACTTGATCCTGAGGGCTCAGATAATTATCCTGAAGTCCCATTGTTTATCCTGAGGTCTCATAGTTTATCCTAAAGTCTCATAGTTTATCCTGAAGTCTCATTGGTTATCCTGAAGTCTCAGTTCACGCGCTGAGGTTTCACAGTTTATCTTGACGTCTCATAGTTGATTTTGAGGGCTCAGAGATTATCCTGAGGTCTCATTGCTTATACTGAGGTCTTCATTTTTACCCGAGGTGTCTCTTTCTTTTCTTGAAGGATTCATCTCCTCTCCTGAAGTGCCACCAATAATTACTCATGTGTATTGCTGAATTCATGGGTTCCCCTGAATGTTTTTCTGAACTAATCCTCGAGCTCATTTTTGCGGCAATTTGAACTTACCTTTCTTAGAAACGGCCAAGCTGAAGGCTCGCCCCGCCGCCAGGTCACGAACTTCAACATTCTCCAGCTGCTCCACCTCCACCGGCCGCGTGAAGTCGGCTTCGTCGCCAGTGATCTGACCGTCCGAGTTGTTCCCGTAGCCATAGACAATGCCGTCGTCTGCCAGCACCAGCGTGTGCGTTGGGCCGCAGGCAACTTTCACAGCTTTGACGCCGTCTTCTTTCAGCTGTTTGACCACTGAGGGCTTGGCCTGGGTGGCCTTGCTGCCCAACCCCAGCTGGCCGTAGTCGTTCAGGCCGAAGCCAAACACCCGGCCGGAGGCGGCCACCATCACCGCGTGGCCTTCGCCGCAGTCCATGGAGACGATTTTGTCATTTTTGACGTAAAATCGGTTTGGCACGTTTTTGCCGAATGCGAAGATTGCGCCGGAGTCTGCAAAAAATAGATGGTCATCAGTTTGCTGAGATTCCATTGTGATATTCGTTTTGAACTAGAAAAAAATGAAATATATACTGGTATTTACTTATGATTCAATTTAAAAATTTTCAGTTATAAATAAATTAGGCCCTATGTTCTTTCAATGGATTTTTTATACTTCATGTCATGAGCATGTGTATGAAGTGTTTTTAGTTTCAATAAAGAAACATCGTTAAGTTCCTATAATCACGAAAAATTCCTTTAATTCGTTGATTTTTAAGAAACAAATACAAAATAAATTAACCAAAATGAAAATGGCTCAAAAAAATTTCAAATGTCAGTTTCTTATGAGATATTTTATCAATGTACTTTATAATATATTCTTAGAGAGCTACATTTTCTGCAAGTGTCACAGGAGTTTAATAGAAATTTTTCACTCAAAACGCGCACTATTTTCATTTCTTACCTGGAATATCAAAGTTCAGTTCGCTTGCATCCATTTGAAAGAATTAAATGCCTTTGTTGATAGTGAAACACAACTAAGAAGGTATTAGCTATATCCAAGTACTCCTAAAAAAGGCGTTTAATTTACAAAAAATATTATATAACTATCTACGAGTACGACCTACGGGCTACGTGTATCTTATTCTTTAATTATATGAAATACAATGTATGTTTGCTTTGAATTAAAAGGCGTAAATGAGCCCTCAGCCATAGCAACGACACCGTTTTTTTAAATAATTTAGCTAAGTCGGGAAAATATGTATTTTTCTTATAAAAAATTTGGTTGCTCTAGGTTTTTAAAATTACTGTTTAGGAATTTGATGGGTAATATAAATTTGTTTGACTTAGTATTAAAATATTTTACACCGCTAGCTTCAATTAATTTTTTCGTATTAAGCAAACATGCTGTTTTGCCTGAGACACTTATTACTGATTCTTCTATACAGACAACAGAATAGCTAGGATTCGTAAAGGAAGAATTTTGAATAATAGTGGATTGCATACAGTATGTACGCATTGATCCCATCAATTAATTAGGGGCATTCATAATTATCAAGCCTTATAATTTTTCAATATATTTAAATGCTATCTGAGGCCGGTAAGCAAAGTTTCATCAAGCGAAATTTCATTTGTTCCTATATCGCTTTATTATGCATGTTTTTTAGACTTATCGGTATTTTTCATTCATGCAGTTTTTTCGAATTGTTTAATGGCCGAACCCTGCACGTACATATGTACATGTACAAGTGTATTTGGCGCTTCGCAAAAAGCAATTAAGACTATTACAACTGTATTTCGAGCAATAATATAGTTGCCTCATCGTCAGGGAGTGGCAGAAGAAACACCTAAATACCACCGCCCATGACATATTCGATCTATATATCCGAGCGTAGTGCAAGATCTCCAGCTGCTCCAGCTTGCATGCAACAGTGTCTGCCTGCAGTCGATCATTTTCTCTCGTCCAACACACGGACTATTCAAAGTGGAACCTGCGTCAATCTAAAATCGGTCTGATTGGCCCTTAGACTCGTAACTGCAAAGGAGTCACGTGTTTTGACCGTGTCCTTTGAGACGATATAAAATATAAAGAAGCAATTAATTGCAGAGAAGCAATTTGTTCTCCTATGCGCCTATGCGCGCACTTCGTCAGTAATAAAGTAATTGGATAAATTTTCACTTTAAATAATTTTCAACATCGCCTTCAACAGAGATTGCTGACACAGCATGCGCTGGGTCAACTGCTGGCTTCTGTACAGCCTGCTGCTGCTGCTGCTGCCAACCATCACGATCTGCAGTGCAGCTGCTCAAAACCAGTCAATCAAGTCAGACAGTCGTTTTGAAGTCGCTCTGCTGAGCTTGTGCGTTGAAGAATCGTCCAGCTGGGCTGACGAGGCACCAGCGCTGCAGGCCCTGGAGCCGGTCATTAACAGCCTGACGGACCTGTTCCCCGATTTCCGAATTAAAATCTATTATTTCTGCGTTGACAATGTGAGAAAGTCGAGCTTGCGCTTTTGCTGGAATTTGATTCAAAATCTGTAGAAATGCTACGCAATAGATACTGGAGGTTATGACCTGGGGCGTCGCCACCGCGGGGGGGGGACAGAGAGGACATGTGTCCCCCCCCAGTAAAAGATACAGGTGGGACATGCCAATGCTTCGTCCCCCCACCCCACCTTGTGACCCGATATGGAAATCAATAATTTTGCTTCAGGGCGACAAAACACAGTGCCTGCGGCACCTAAATGAGTGCTTGTGGGCGCTAAAATGAGTGCTTGCGGCGCTAAAACGAGTTCCTGCGGCGCTAAAATGAGTGCCTGCGGCGCTAAAGTGAGTGCCTGCGGCGCTAAAATGAGTGCCTGCGGCGCTAAAGTGAGTGCCTGCGGCGCTAAAATGAGTGCCTGCGGCGCTAAAGTGAGTGCCTGCGGCGCTAAAATGAGTGCCTGCGGCGCTAAAATGAGTGCCTGCGGCGCTAAAATGAGTGCCTGCGGCGCTAAAATGAGTGCTTGCGGCGCTAAAATGAGTTCTTGCGGCGCTAAAATGAGTGCCTGCGGCGCTAAAATGAGTGCTTGCGGCGCTAAAGTGAGTGCTTGCGGCGCTAAAATGAGTGCCTGCGGCGCTAAAAATGAGTGCCTGCGGCGCTAAAATGAGTGCCTTCGGCGCTAAAATGAGTGCCTTCGGCGCTAAAATGAGTGCCTTCGGCGCTAAAATGGGTGCCTGCGGCGCCAAAATGAGTGCCTTCGGCGCTAAAATGAGTGCCTGAGGCGCTAAAATGAGTGCCTGCGGCGCTAAAATGAGTGCCTGCGGCGCTAAAATGAGTGCCTGCAGCGCTAAAATGAGTGCTTGCGGCGCTAAAATGAGTTCCTGCGGCGCCAAAATGAGTGCCTGCGGCGCTAAAATGAGTGCCTAAGGCGCTAAAAGGAGTGCTGACAACACCGATTCTGAAAATAATGTACATATAGAAATATAGTCATGTAGCTCGTACACGTAGTATTCTGGGCTTTGTCCCCCACCATAAAATCCATGGCGACGCCCCAGGTCATGACCTCCCTGGTACGGCAAACATTAAAAATTTTGAAACTAGATTTTTACATCTTTTGTGTATTATTACAGACTTCCGAAGGTGTAGCGACCAAAGCATTCATTGAAGGGTACTTCAGCCAGCCAGCGAAAGCATTGATAGTCGGAATGAGCAACTCGCGTCAGTCTGAGGAGGTCTCAGCTGTTGCCAGCCTGTACCGTGTGCCCATGGTGAGCTGGGGCTGAGCACAATGAACGCTGAGCACAGAATGCTGCACACAGTGAATTCTGCACACAGTGAATGCTGCACACAGTGAATGCTGCACACAGTGAATGCTGCACACAGTGAATGCTGCACACAGTGAATGCTGCACACAGTGAATGCTGCACACAGTGAATGCTGCACACAGTGAATGCTGCACACAGTGAATGCTGCACACAGTGAATGCTGCACACAGTGAATGCTGCACACAGTGAATGCTGCACACAGTGAATGCTGCACACAGTGAATGCTGCACACAGTGAATGCTGCACACAGTGAATGCTGCACACAGTGAATGCTGCACACAGTGAATGCTGCACACAGTGAATGCTGTACACAGTGAATGCTGCACACAGTGAATGCTGCACACAGTGAATGCTGCACACAGTGAATGCTGCACACAGTGAATGCTGCACACAGTGAATGCTGCACACAGTGAATGCTGCACACAGTGAATGCTGCACACAGTGAATGCTGCACACAGTGAATGCTGCACACAGTGAATGCTGCACACAGTGAATGCTGCACACAGTGAATGCTGCACACAGTGAATGCTGCACACAGTGAATGCTGCACACAGTGAATGCTGGCTCTTTAGGAACAGCTGTTGACCATATTAGGGAATGTGGCTTAGAGTGTCGGTTTTAAGTGCTGGATGGTGTCAGCTAAAAGACAGTTAGGTGTCACTAAATGGCATTCAAGGACGGGCGTCAATATGGGCACTAAATACTTGAAAAAATGAATAAACAATTTCAGCTGGCATTTGGGAACTCGTCTCCCAGCCTGTCCAACAAGGCTGTCCACGGCAGCTACAGCAGGCTGCAGCTCACCCAGGCAGGGTTCAACAAGGCCATCTTGGAGGTTCTCAAGCGATACAGCTGGCGCCGAGTTGGAATTCTGGCTTTGGACAAAGAACCTGCGTATTCAGTATGCTCTGATTCCTGCGTCTGAGCCTTCCCTGACACCCAACCCGCCTTAGCTGACACCCAACTGCCTTCCCTGACACCCAACTGCCTTTCCTGGCACCCAACTGCCTTCCCTGGCACCCAACCTCCTTAGCTGACACCCAACTGCCTTCCCTGGCACCCAACCTCCTTAGCTGACACCCAACTGCCTTCCCTGGCACCCAACCTCCTTAGCTGACACCCAACTGCCTTCCCTGGCACCCAACCTCCTTAGCTGACACCCAACTGCCTTCCCTGACACCCAACTGCCTTCCCTGACACCCAACCCGCCTTAGCTGACACCCAACTGCCTTCCCTGGCACCCAACCTCCTTAGCTGACACCCAACTGCCTTCCCTGGCACCCAACCTCCTTAGCTGACACCCAACTGCCTTCCCTGACACCCAACTGCCTTTCCTGGCACCCAACTGCCTTCCCTGGCACCCAACCTCCTTAGCTGACACCCAACTGCCTTCCCTGACACCCAACTGCCTTCCCTGGCACTCAACTGCCTTCCCTGACACCCAACCCGCCTTAGCTGACACCCAACTGCCTTCCCTGGCCCCCAAATGCCTTCCCTGACACCCAACTGCCTTCCCTGGCAACCAACTGCCTTCTCTGACACCCAACTGCCTTCCCTGACACCCAACTGCCTTCCCTGACACCCAACTGCCTTCCCTGACACCCAACTGCTTTCCCTGACACCCAACTGCCTTTCCTGGCACCCAACCCGCCTTAGCTGACACCCAACTGCCTTCCCTGACACCCAAATTCTTTTCCTGGCACCCAACTGCCTTCCCTGACACCCAACTGCCTTCCCTGACACCCAATCCGCCTTAGCTGACACCCAACTGCCTTCCCTGGCACTCAACTGCCTTCCCTGACACCCAACTGCCTTTCCTGGCACCCAACCCGCCTTAGAGGACACCCAACTGCCTCCTCTGACACCCAACTGCCTTCCCTGACACCCAACCCGCCTTAGCTGACACCCAACTGCCTCCTCTGACACCCAACTGCCTTCCCTGACACCCAACTGCCTTCCCTGACACCCAACTGCCTCCTCTGACACCCAACTGCCTTCTTTGACACCCAACTGCCTCCTCTGACACCCAACTGCCTCCCCTGACACCCAGCTGCCTTCCCTGACACAAAACTACATTCCCGAATGCACTCAAAATGAACCAGCAGTCATGAAAATATCCTATTTTACAACTCCAGCTAAGCGTGCACTTCGAGTCAGTCCTGCTCAGGCATGCTCATAGGTTGAACGTCACCGTTGCCTACAAAGCAATTTACAAGAGCTCGGCTAGGGAGGCGCTAGTCAAGATGAAGGCAGGTCCTAATTTCTATTTATTGATTTTGTTTAATTCTTCAATAATACTACTCAGTATTAATTCAGTTCGACTTTAAAAGAAACATACGAGCTCGGTCGTGTATTTGTCTTGCATGGAATTCTAGCTGTACAAGACTTTATGGAGTCACCCGCGTTGAATACTCGTATCGCTGACGCATGTTACTAGAGGTAACTTCTAGGGTCTTTGCCTTATCAACTATTAGCTCGTACCCCATCCAAAAGACTATATCCGCGTTAAACGCCTTCAAATGGACATGAAGAATTTTTTGTACTTTATTTTCCAGACAGTGATGAAGAACATCTTACGCCTTTTTTAAAAGGCGTTCTTATATATAACCAAGACGATTTCTAAATGTTTTCGAAAATTCATCACAGCTGCAAAAGCGACTGCAAGAAACGCGCTTGACCGAAATGAATGTTACAATCAACGAGAACAAATGCGTCGGGGGAAAACATCACATACATTGCTGCTCTGAAGAACAAGAAGGAGCTCGAGCGTTTCTTTGATTTTGGTAAATGTTTTTGGCTAATTGGTGTCAAACTTTGCCAAAAAGACGGCCCAGTACATGATCTTTGTCGTGGGGAGTACCAGTCACGAGACCCGTGGGTCTGTAGCAATCTGTAGCCTATCGTCTAAAGCACCATCTCGTTGGTCGGAAGTTCACCATCGCCACTGATCACCAGACGTTGATACGGGCGTCTACGAGTTTAACGACTCTCGCGGGATCCCAACAAATCGATTCCACCAGCACATCGTGGAAAAGGTTCGGTCTGGTAACTGGAAGTCGTGCTCTCAATCCGAGCAGCCTTCTGCAAAGGTCTCTGACAAGTTCAACATCGAAATGGACTTCTTTTCAGCAAAGTTTCGTCTTCAGCTTTATCATTCCAATTCGACTTAGGGCGGATGCCATCCAGATCGCGCACACAACCCACTCTGGGTACATGGCGACCCAAAACTACATGACTGTATCTTGTTGGTGGCCCGGTATGCGGTCTGACGTCGAGCGCTCCTGGCTTAATACCAACGGGATCTGGAGGCTCGAATCTCCAACATATTATAGCCGCAAGCCAATGGGGCCCCTCACGGTAAAGTGCGCACTCAAAGTCTGCAAAGCCAAGATTATTCTGGCCGATTTAATCTGATACTTGCAAAGGATCATCTTCCATCATCACGTCTCATTCACATTCCGTGGCAAGAACCTCGCCAAACTGGCAGCCAGTGGACTCTGGCACCCGGACTACAATCTGAGCTAACGTCTATGCGACAAGTTGTTACAGTTGGGGCTGTAAGTTAAACAGTCAGCTGCTTATATTAACCACTACTTCAAGTCTTGTCCGGTTTGAATGCAATGCTAGAAAAATGCACGATTGAGCTCGAATTTCTTTAAATCCTCTCCCCCTGAATTAGCTGTCATAACACTTGTTAATCTTATGTTGAGTTTACGCGATTGAACAACAGCTGTCTAAACAACAGATGCCTAGCCAGGGGAGGCAGAGGGGGTCAAGCCAGGGGTGGGCAAGCCAGGGGCAAGGGGGGCAAGGGGGCTAGCCAAGGTGCAAGGGGGGCTAGCCAGGGGGGCAAGGGGGGCTAGCCAGGGGGGCAAGGGGGCTAGCCAGGGGGCAAGGGGGGCTAGCCAAGGTGCAAGGGGGGCTAGCCAAGGTGCAAGGGGGGCTAGCCAAGGTGCAAGGGGGGCTAGCCAAGGTGCAAGGGGGGCTAGCCAAGGTGCAAGGGGGGCTAGCCAGGGGGCAAGGGGGGCTAGCCAGGGGGCAAGGGGCTAGCCAGGGGGCAAGGGGGGCTAGCCAAGGTGCAAGGGGGCTAGCCAAGGTGCAAGGGGGCTAGCCAGGGGGCAAGGGGGGCTAGCCAGGGGGGCAAGGGGGCTAGCCAGGGGGGCAAGGGGGCTAGCCAGGGGGGAGAGGACAGAGCTCAACGCACTCCCAAATTAACCGATGACCCTGCTTAAACGAAAGCCGACCAGAAACGATGGAAGCCCTAACAAACGATGCAGTATATTCATAAGTTTCTGCAAGCATGAATTCCCCCCATTAAACATCAACACAACAGTCGCAAGATATCAGAATTTTCGTGGTTTTCAACCATGCGGCAATCGAGAGCGAGTGGCTGCCGTGTCTGTTAAGTAGTGCGTGCGATGGTGCTTTATGTAAACGTATAAAACCAAAGCTCCCGGGTTCGATTCCGTTGCGCTTTACCGTTAGGCCTCAATTTGCGATATGCGCCCCCGACAGCTCAATTCAGAGAGAGAAAAGGAGAAGGCAGGGTGTCAGGGAAGGCAGTTGGGTGTCAGGAAAGGCAGTTGGGTGTCAGGGGAGGCAGTTGGGTGTCAGGGAAGGCAGTTGGGTGTCAGGTAAGACAATTGGGTGTCAGGGAAGACAATTGGGTGTCAGTTAAGGCAGTTGGGTGTCAGGCGAGGCAGTTAGGTGTCAGGGGAGTCAGTTGGTGCCAGTTGGGTGTCAGGGGAGACAGTTGGGTGTCAGGGGAGACAGTTGGGTGTCAGGGGAGACAGTTGGGTGTCAGGGGAGACAGTTGGGTGTCAGTTGGGTGTCAGCGGAGACAGTTGGGTGTCAGTTGGGTGTCAGCGGAGACAGTTGGGTGTCAGGGGAGGCAGTTGGGTGTCAGGGGAGGCAGTTGAGTGTCAGGAAAGGCAGCTGGGTGTCAGGGAAGACAGTTGGGTGTCAGGGAAGACAGTTGGGTGTCAGGGAAGACAGTTGGGTGTCAGGGGAGACAGTTGGGTGTCAGGGGAGGCAGTTGGGTGTCAGGGGAGGCAGATGAGTGTCAGAAAAGGCAGTTGGGTGTCAGGGAAGACAGTTGGGTGTCAGGGGAGACAGTTGGGTGTCAGTTGGGTGTCAGCGGAGACAGTTGGGTGTCAGGGGAGGCAGTTGGGTGTCAGGGGAGGCAGTTGAGTGTCAGGAAAGGCAGTTGGGTGTCAGGGAAGACAGTTGGGTGTCAGGGGAGACAGTTGGGTGTCAGGGGAGGCAGTTGGGTGTCAGGGGAGGCAGTTCAGTGTCAGAAAAGGCAGTTGGGTGTCAGGGAAGACAGTTGGGTGTCAGGGAAGACAGTTGGGTGTCAGGGGAGACAGTTGGGTGTCAGTTGGGTGTCAGCGGAGACAGTTGGGTGTCAGGGGAGGCAGTTGGATGTCAGGGGAGGCAGTTGAGTGTCAGGAAAGGCAGCTGGGTGTCAGGAAAGACAGTTGGGTGTCAGGGAAGACAGTTGGGTGTCAAGAAAATGACGCAAATTGCTTATTAAATTGCCTGAGCTTATTTTCATGCATCCTGACTCTGTAAATAATTCTGTCAAGAAGTCATCCAGGGAAAAAATGAAAAATATCTTATGCTAGAACATAATAACTCGCAGATCCACGAGTTCCAGCTGCATGGCGCCAAGTACCAATGGATTTTCAACGGAATCTCGTGGCTGACGCTTGTCGCAGGTGTGCCGGCTAGAGAGCATTGCCCGCTCGTCAGCCAGATCAGGGCAACGGAAGGAGCCATCATTTTTAGGGACGAAATCGATGATGAAGATTACCAGCCTCCGGAGAGTCTAACAGGCCTAGTGAGCGCTGACGGCAATTTTGCCAATTTCGTACACGCGCACTCGTACACGCGCTCATGCAGGGTGTACATCGGCCCTTTGACTTTCTAATTGTTAGGCACTGATAGTTTCCATAGTAGCAGCAGCAGTTTCCATAGCAGCAGCAGTTTCCATAGCAGCAGCAGCAGTTTCCATAGTAGCAGCAGTTTCCATAGCAGCAGCAGCAGTTTCCATAGTAGCAGCAGTTTCCATAGCAGCAGCAGCAGTTTCCATAGCAGCAGCAGCAGTTTCCATAGCAGCAGCAGCAGTTTCCATAGCAGCAGCAGCAGTTTCCATAGCAGCAGCAGCAGTTTCCATAGCAGCAGCAGCAGTTTCCATAGTAGCAGCAGCAGTTTCCATAGCAGCAGCAGTTTCCATAGTAGCGGCAGCAGTTTCCATAGCAGCAGCAGTTTCCATAGTAGCAGCAGTTTCCATAGCAGCAGCAGTTTCCATAGCAGCAGCAGTTTCCATAGCAGCAGCAGCAGTTTCCATAGCAGCAGCAGCAGTTTCCATAGCAGCAGCAGCAGTTTCCATAGCAGCAGCAGCAGTTTCCATAGCAGCAGCAGCAGTTTCCATAGCAGCAGCAGCAGTTTCCATAGCAGCAGCAGCAGTTTCCATAGCAGCAGCAGTTTCCATAGCAGCAGCAGCAGTTTCCATAGCAGCAGCAGCAGTTCCCATAGCAGCAGCAGCAGTTTTCATAGCAGCAGCAGCAGTTTCCATAGCAGCAGCAGCAGTTTCCATAGTAGCAGCAGCAGTTTCCATAGCAGCAGCAGTTTCCATAGTAGCGGCAGCAGTTTCCATAGCAGCAGCAGCAGTTTCCATAGTAGCAGCAGTTTCCATAGCAGCAGCAGTTTCCATAGCAGCAGCAGTTTCCATAGCAGCAGCAGCAGTTTCCATAGCAGCAGCAGCAGTTTCCATAGCAGCAGCAGTTTCCATAGCAGCAGCAGCAGTTTCCATAGCAGCAGCAGCAGTTTCCATAGCAGCAGCAGCAGTTTCCATAGTAGCAGCAGCAGCAGTTTCCATAGCAGCAGCAGCAGTTTCCATAGCAGCAGCAGCAGTTCCCATAGCAGCAGCTGCAGTTTCCATAGTAGCAGCAGCAGTTTCCATAGCAGCAGCAGCAGTTTCCATAGTAGCAGCAGCAGTTTCCATAGCAGCAGCAGTTTCCATAGTAGCGGCAGCAGTTTCCATAGCAGCAGCAGCAGTTTCCATAGTAGCAGCAGTTTCCATAGCAGCAGCAGTTTCCATAGCAGCAGCAGTTTCCATAGCAGCAGCAGCAGTTTCCATAGCAGCAGCAGCAGTTTCCATAGCAGCAGCAGCAGTTTCCATAGTAGCAGCAGCAGCAGTTTCCATAGCAGCAGCAGTTTCCATCGTAGCAGCAGCAGCAGTTTCCATAGCAGCAGCAGCAGTTTCCATAGCAGCAGCAGCAGTTTCCATAGTAGCAGCAGCAGCAGTTTCCATAGCAGCAGCAGTTTCCATCGTAGCAGCAGCAGCCAGTAACTTGGCTGTCTCTCGAACTCGAATTCCAGGCCAAGGCGGATCTCACTGACATATTTCTGTCGGCTCATCCGGGCCGCAATGACACCCCGAAGACTCTGGAGAGAATGTTCGACACCCTGACCACGGCGGCACTGGCAATAAATGACACCCTGCCGTCCGTGGACTATGATCCCGCGGTACCGCTTGGCAACTCCGCTTTCCAATCGCTGCTGCTGCGAAATATTCGAGGCCAGAAATTTAACGGAGTTGAGGTTGAAGCCGCGAACAAAATTGCTGCAGTTTTGCCTGCGCACTTGAGCGCAATATATTGTATTGAGGTTCTATAGCCTAGTGGTGGGGTTGTAGCCTAGTGGCTAGAGCGTCGGACTCACGACTGAAAGGTCTGGGGTTCGATTCCCGATCCCACTTTGAAAAATTTGTCTTTGAGTAAGACACTTAACTCTGCATTGCTTCAGTTCATCCAGCTACTGTAAAATGGGTGCCAGCATTAGCTGGGGTAATTGAGGGTGTGTGTGGCCCTCAGGTGCTGCGGCTGATCTGTCGGTTGCACATCTGGCCCAATTAGGTGGTTGTACACACCAACCACCAATTCTAACGCAGGGTCCCGTGATGTTTGACAAAAATGGTGATAGAATCGGTCTGGTGAAAATCTACCAGCTGATAGGTGAGACAATCAATGCGATTGTTGTATATTTTCAAATAATCCGCTTTATTAAAACAAATTTATGCAACTTTTAAACAGGCAACAAACCGGTTCGAGTAGGCAGCTTTTGTTCGGACCGGCTAGAGTCTGTGTGGAACAGAGAACTGCAGTTCCAAGGTGAAGCAGACACCTGTCAGCTAGATGGAAATATTATTCAAGAAAATCACTTGCAATAAGCAGATGCAGGTTCAATTTATCCAAACAAGCCAGCAGCTGCCAGCATCTGTTAGGCAGGTGACGCTCCGAATCGAAGGAACCCCGACTGCGGGCCACCCACGGGCCTCCCACGGACCGCCCACGGGCCTCCCACGGACCGCCCACAAGCCTCCCACGGACCGCCCAGGTGGGATATCTTCTCTGCTATGAAAAAACACAGGTGTTGCTGCCCTCATCCGCCCCGTCCCACAGGTACGAGCGTAGGCCCTAACTACGAGCGTAGCTACTGGTATCAGTGACTTTTCTAATTCTCCAAGTCGTTCCTTCTTGACATTCCCCTCAACTCCACATTCCCCTTCAACTCTACATTCCCCTCAACTCCACATTCCCCTTCAACTCCACATTCCCCTCAACTCCACATTCCCCTTCAACTCTACATTCCCCTCAACTCTACATTCCCCTCAACTCTACATTCCCCTCAACTCTACATTCCCCTTCAACTCCACATTCCCCTCAACTCTACATTCCCCTCAACTTCACATTCCCCTCAACTCCACATTCCCCTTCAACTCTACATTCCCCTCAACTCTACATTCCCCTCAACTCTACATTCCCCTTCAACTCCACATTCCCCTTCAACTCCACATTCCCCTCAACTCTACATTCCCCTTCAACTCCACATTCCCCTTCAACTCCACATTCCCCTTCAACTCCACATTCCCCTCAACTCCACATTCCCCTCAACTCTACATTCCCCTTCAACTCCACATTCCCCTTTCAACTCCACATTCCCCTTCAACTCCACATTCCCCTCAACTTTACATTCCCCTCAACTCTACATTCCCCTCAACTCTACATTCCTCTCAACTTTACATTCCCCTCAACTCTACATTCCCCTCAACTTTACATTCCCCTCAACTCTACATTCCCCTCAACTCCACATTCCCCTTAACTCCACATTCCCCTTCAACTCTACATTCCCCTCAACTCTACATTCCCCTCAACTCCACATTCCCCTTAACTCCACATTCCCCTTCAACTCCACATTCCCCTTCAACTCCACATTCCCCTTCAACTCCACATTCCCCTCAACTCTATATTCCCCTCAACTCCACATTCCCCTTAACTCCACATTCCCCTTCAACTTTATATTCCCCTCAACTCTACATTCCCCTCAACTCCACATTCCTCTCAATTCCAAATTCCCCTCAATTCCAAACCCACTCAGCTCCACATTTCTGTTAAGACGAGTTTTGTCTGAAAATGATTGCAGGCAATTCGCCCCCAGTGGACTCGGCGGTGAAGGTGCAGCTGCTGAAGACCGTGTCTGTCACGGCGGCCCACTCCGTCGTCGGCTTGGCCTCTGTCGGCATCGGCCTGACCGCCGCCTCCGTCTGTGTGAGCCTCCGCTATCGCCACGTCAAGCTGATCAAAATGAGCTCGCCAAACGTGAACCTGTGCATCGCGCTGGGCTGCGTGCTCGGCTACCGAGTTCCTCGGATGGAAGCAGCCGGGTCGCCCAGTGCGGCTCCATCGCCTACTGTCTGGCGCTCGGCTACTCTGCCGCGTTCGGCGCGATGTTCGCCAAAACCTGGCGAGTGCACGCGGTGTTCACCAACAGGAGGAGCAAATCTGTGGTGCGCTGGGGCTGCAGTTTTATCTGAACTCGGGCGCAGATGGCCTGGTTAGAGAGTGAGGTTGACAAACTGATGACTGAGGATGACAAACTCATGACTGAGGATGACAAACTGATGACTGAGGATGACAAACTGATGACTGAGGATGACAAACTGATGACTAAGGATGACAAACTGATGACTGAGGTTGACAAACTGATGACTGAGGATGACAAACTGATGACTGAGGATGACAAACTGATGACTGAGGATGACAAACTGATGACTGAGGATGACAAACTGATGACTGAGGATGACAAACTGATTATGAGTGAGGTTGACAAGCTGATGACTGAGGATGACAAACTGATGACTGAGGATGACAAACTGATGACTGAGGATGACAAACTGATTATGAGTGAGGATGACAAACTGATGACTGAGGATGAAAAACTGATCACTGAGGATGACAAAATGATGATAGGTTAGGATGAAAAAATGATGGGTGAGTGTGAGGGGGACAGCATAACAATTCACATTTAATGATGCTCCATTGGCCAGGTGATCAAGGACTGGCATTTGATGCTTCCCGTTGCTCTTCTACTGCTGATGGACCTGATCATCCTGACAGCCTGGATGCTCCTGGATCCCCTCAAGGAAGTCATACTCGACGCTGGCTCTGAGGTAACCATGATCGCAGCTCTCTGAAGTAATTATATAGCTAAACAAAATATACCCAGCTTGCCGCGAACGCCTCTGCTCCAAAGGACGATGACAGAGTCAAAGGCGTGGTATACTCGCACACAGTAGTGGAATGCCACTCGGAACACTTCAGCATCTGGGTTAGCATTCTCATCGGAATTAAAGGTAGGATAAGTTGGTGTAGGTGCACGTGCGCTTGAAATCTCAGCAATTCCCCCAATGAGTCATCATGGCGTCTCAGAAATTCCCCCATCAGTCACCATGGCGTCTCCGCAATTCCCCCCTGTGAGCCATATGGCATCTCAGCAATTCCCCCCTGTGAGCCATGGCATCTCAGCAATCCCCTCATGAGGCATCAATTATCTCAGCAATTCCCCCCTGTGAGCCATGGGCCATGGCATCTCAGCAATCCCCTCATGAGGCATCAATTGTCTCAGCAATTCCCCCAATGAGTCATCATGGCATCTCAGCAATTCCCCCTGTGAGCCAGGCATCTTTGCTATCCCCCATGTGGAGCCATGGCATCTCAGCAATTCCCCCCATGAGTCATCATGGCATCTCAGCAATCCCCCCATGAGGCATCAGGCATCTCAGCAATCCCCCATGAGGCATCAGGCATCTCAGCAATCCCCCATGAGGCATCAGGCATCTCAGCAATCCCCCATGAGGCATCAGGCATCTCAGCAATCCCCCATGAGGCATCAGGCAGCCCAGCAACTCGTGTCTGAAACTGGCTTTCAGAGACTTTCCAGAAACTCTGATAACTCCCCCCCCCCCGAGCCCCGGCAATTCCAGGCGTGGTGCTTCTGTTTGGAATTTTCTTCGCTTGGGAAACTCGCTCGGTGCACATCGAGGCTCTGAACGACAGCAAGCAGATTGGCATCAGCGTGTACAACACCATGGTCCTGGGCTCTCTGGCCGTCTGCCTGCGCTTCCTCCTGCCGCACAACCTTGTGGGCTCCACTGCGACACTGCTGACTGTCTATGGCACCAAGGTCTGTCTGTCTGTCTGTCTGTCTGTCTGTGTGTCTGTCTGTCTGTCTGTCTGTCTGTGTGTCTGTGTGTCTGTCTGTCTGTGTGTCTGTCTGTGTGTCTGTCTGTCTGTCTGTCTGTCTGTCTGTCTGTCTTCCTGTCTGTCTGCCTGTCCGTCTGTCTGTCTGTCTGTCTGTTTGCCTGTCTGTCTGTCTGTCTGTGTGTCTGTCTGTCTGTCTGTCTGTCTGTCTGTCTTCCTGTCTGTCTGCCTGTCCGTCTGTCTGTCTGTCTGTCTGTCTGTCTGTCTGTTTGCCTGTCTGTCTGTTTGCCTGTCTGTCTGTCTGTTTATGCCTGCCATTTGTCACTTCCTTTAATCCATCGAGCCATCTCCTTAAAACCTCAGATTCTCAGCCTCATCAAGGCCAATCTGAGCAGGGTTCACGCCGCCTCTGACCAGCAGCAGCGCGGCGAGCAACTGGCAGTTCGAATTCCTTGAACTCAAACTGCACCGGCCTTCGTGACTACTCAAAACAGACACCGGACTACACCTGAGGACCTGAATTTTTTAAGATTGAATTTCAAAAAAATACACAAAGTTTAAACAGACTACTTTGAGTAGCATTAAAAAAATATCTTGATTGAGCATTGCAAAACATTGAGTCCCAGCTGGTCTCGATTAAACGAATTTTTTTTGAAAAAAATATTTTCCCACTGTTGTAATAAAAAAGCAAAAAAGACATCTGAAGCCGAGAATAGTAAATTTAAAAAAGAAGCATTTATTTTTACAAGCTGTTTTTTTTAGAAATATATATAAATTGAGTCTTGATATCAATTAAAGCTTGTTGTATTCCGTCAGTTTTATTAAAGTACTTTGTTCGTGTAAAACTGCTTTTCGAATGCCGATATGAAAACAATAAACTTTATTTAAGTAATAAAGTCTAAAGATAATATTTTCTACTGTCAGTAGCTATATGCCAGGGCATTAAAAAGTTTCTCTCTATCGTTTTGCAAGTCAAAATCACAGAATGATTGGACTCGTTAAATATCATGGTGCTATAAAAATCGCAAAAAAGTGTTTTGAAAATCTGTTTGGACATTTTTCCGCTTCCAGTGGCTAAATTTACGAATAGGGTTCGTCACCTGGTGCTTCACGGAAGACTTTCCCTGTTAATGGACAGGTGTTTTCACTTGGTGCTTCACGGAAGACTTCCCCTGTTAATGGACAGGTGTTTTCACCTGGTGCTTCACGGAAGACTTCCCCTGTTAGTGGACAGGTGTTTTCACCTCGTGCTTCACGGAAGACTTCCCCTGTTAGTGGACAGGTGTTTTCATCTGGTGCTTCACGGAAGACTTCCCCTGTTAGTGGACAGGTGTTTTCATCTGGTGCTTCACGGAAGACTTCCCCTGTTAGTGGACAGGTATTTTCACCTGGTGCTTCACGGAAGACTTCCCTTGTTAGTGGACAGGTGTTTTCACTTGGTGCTTCACGGAAGACTTTCTCTGTTGATGGACAGTTGTTTTCACCTGGTGCTTCACACGGAAGACTTCCCCTGTTAGTGGACAGTTGTTTTCACCTGGTGCTTCACGGAAGACTTCCCCTGTTAGTGGACAGGTGTTTTCACCTGGTGCTTCACGGAAGACTTCCCCTGTTAGTGGACAGGTGTTTTCACTTGGTGCTTCACGGAAGACTTCCCCTGTTAGTGGGCAGGTATTTCCACCTGGTGCTTCACGGAAGACTTCCCTTGTTAGTGGGCAGGTATTTCCACCTGGTGCTTCCTTGCTATCACTTCGAGGCCTGCAGAGTCTCCCAGACCAGTCCTAACAGTCCCAGCTTAAGCAGTTCTCTCACAGAAAAGCGAGTCCATAGAACTCAGACTGAGCATTGAAGCACTTGTAGCTGCAAACCAGAGCCCGGATGGGGAGCCAGCGAATTGGCTGCTGCTGCTGCTGCTGCCGCTGCTCACCGTCGTCGCTGCCTCCGAACTCTCCGTCGCCGACATCTTCGCCGGCTTTGCTCATCCGACCGGACGGGCTGAACGGCTCGAAGCGGACGCACTCCAGCCAAGTGTTGAGGAAGGCGCCGCCGCACACCGCGCAGCGACTGCACTGGGACAGCTGCTCCCGGAGCTGCGGGTAAGCCTGGGGGAGAGCCGGGATTTTGGGAGCTTGTTTTAAATGGTTTTGTGGATTAATGAGCCTGTTCCCTAGTAACACACTTCGTCGCGGCAACGTCGCGTAAACGTCACAAAGTTACGTCGCGGGAAGCGGTAAATTTTATTATTAAGAATTTTAGTTTAAAAGTGTGATTGTGGTAACGGTTGTGATGTCTCCAAGGGTGCAGAGTACGTGTTATTAAGGCTACGACAAACATGTAGCGTGTAACGTTATCAAGGCTACGGTAGAGACGTTAAGAAAGTACAGGGGTGGTTAAGGCTACGCTAGAGACGTTAACGAAGGTACAGGCGTGGTTAAGGCTACGCTAGAGACGTTAACGAAGGTACAGGTGTGGTTAAGGCTACGCTAGAGACGTTAACGAAGGTACAGGTGTGGTTAAGGCTACGCTAGAGACGTTAACGAAGGTACAGGTGTGGTTAAGGCTACGCTAGAGACGTTAACGAAGGTACAGGTGTGGTTAAGGCTACGCTAGAGACGTTAACGAAGGTACAGGTGTGGTTAAGGCTACGCTAGAGACGTTAACGAAGGTACAGGCGTGGTTAAGGCTACGCTAGAGACGTTAACGAAGGTACAGGTGTGGTTAAGGCTACGCTAGAGACGTTAACGAAGGTACAGGTGTGGTTAAGGCTACGCTAGAGACGTTAACGAAGGTACAGGTGTGGTTAAGGCTACGCTAGAGACGTTAACGAAGGTACAGGTGTGGTTAAGGCTACGCTAGAGACGTTAACGAAGGTACAGGTGTGGTTAAGGCTACGCTAGAGACGTTAACGAAGGTACAGGTGTGGTTAAGGCTACGCTAGAGACGTTAACGAAGGTACAGGTGTGGTTAAGGCTACGCTAGAGACGTTAACGAAGGTACAGGTGTGGTTAAGGCTACGCTAGAGACGTTAACGAAGGTACAGGTGTGGTTAAGGCTACGCTAGAGACGTTAACGAAGGTACAGGTGTGGTTAAGGCTACGCTAGAGACGTTAACGAAGGTACAGGCGTGGTTAAGGCTACGCTAGAGACGTTAACAAAGGTACAGCTGTGGTTAAGGCTACGCTAGAGACGTTAACGAAGGTACAGGTGTGGTTAAGGCTACGGTAGAGAAGTTAGCGAAGGTACAGGTGTGGTTAAGGCTACGCTAGAGACGTTAACAAAAGTACAGGTGTGGTTAAGGCTACGGTAGAGAAGTTAGCGAAGGTACAGGTGTGGTTAAGGCTACGCTAGAGACGTTAACAAAAGTACAGGTGTGGTTAAGGCTACGCTAGAGACGTTAACGAAGGTACAGGTGTGGTTAAGGCTACGCTAGAGACGTTAGCGAAGGTACAGGTGTGGTTAAAACTACGCTAGAGACGTTAACAAAAGTACAGGTGTGGTTAAGGCTACGCTAGAGACGTTAACGAAGGTACAGGTGTGGTTAAGGCTACGGTAGGGACTTAACGATGGTACAGGTGTGGTTAAGGCTACGGTAGGGACTTATCGATGGTACAGGTGTGGTTAAGGCTACGGTAGGGACTTAACGAAGAATACAGGTGTGGTGAAGGCTACGGCAGAGATGTTGATAAAACTCAAGTGAAGAATTGACCCAAACGCCAACCTTGAGTTGATCGCGCAAAGGTGAGGCGCGACTTCGCAGCTCCTGCATGACAGCCCGAGCGCAGAGCTCCTTGAGGCCGAGCGCCTCCTGCTCTTGGGTGCTGTGCACTGGGTCCCGCCGGATTAGCGGGTTTCTCTCGTAATAAAACTCTCTGAGGTTGAGCTCGCCAAACCTGGCCGGCAGCAGTTGCAGCTGGTTGCAGGCGACGTCCAGATACTCCAGGTGGTGCAGGCGGGCCGCAGATTCCGGCAGTTCAGTCAGGCAGTTTCGCTGCAGCTGCAGAACTCGCAGCGATGCCAGGCAGCCGAACTCCAGCGGCAAGGCGGTGAGCTGATTGTAGGCCAGGTGCAGGACTTGCAGGTGCTCGAGTGCGCACAGCTCCACGGGGAGGCTGGTCAGCTGATTTCGATTCGCCGCCAAAGTTGTGAGCCGCTGTAGGCGACAAATCTCGGCGGGCAGCGAGGCGAGCGAGTTCGAGTTCAGATTGAGGGTCCGCAGGCTCGTCAGGCAGCCCAGCACGGCCGGTTCCAGGCGGCAGAGTCGGTTGTTGAACAAGTTGAGGTACTGCAGCCGGGAGAAGGACGCCAGCACGAGGGGAAGGTCGGAGAACTGATTGGCTGACAGGTTGAGGTGCTGCAGCAGCTCGAGGCTTTCCAGGACCAGCGGCAGGTCGCGGAGCTGGTTGCAGGACAGGTCCAGGCGGGCCAGGAAGGTCAGCCTGCTGGCTTCCGGTGGAGCTTCGAGCAGACGCTTCCGGTTGAGCGAGAGACTGCGCGACTGCGATTTGAGGGCCAGAAGCACTTCTGGGCTGCAGGCTGGGGAGTGCCGGTGACCGGATCTTGACGACATGGGAACCTTCGCTCTCGGCACTTACTCAGTTGTTCGCTGTTATGAACAAAAAACGATTATTATATGCAGCATGCTTAACATAGCGAAAGTTTTTGGATAGAACAGGAAGTTAAAATGTGCAATAAAGGCTAATTGCATGCTCTTAAAGCAGAAAGTAACGTAAGAAAACTGAAGCTTTTAGAGGAAATATTAAGTGCCATGCGGCTATACTATTGAACAAAGCTTTTACTAATAAAAATATTTTAAAGTGTCACTCAAACCCATTTTGAGGTATATCATTCATAATTTAGTGAATAAGCATGAACAATAGGCTCGTGCAAAGTGTCCTTAGTGAGAAGAAATTCAAGTATTATTGTGCATGCGCGAACTGTAGTAGTGAAATTTTCTTTTTTTTAAAAAAAATTAACTTCCAATGAAAAAAAAAATTTGATCCTGAAAGTTCTGCAATTATGCATATTGCATTGGACCACGCTTATATGGTAGTGTCTTATCTAGCATGAAAGCATTTTAGGCTGTAAAATGATACCATATGCATTAAATAATTTTATAAATCCTATCGCAACTTAAGGCCAAATATCTTTATTGGTTTGTTTCACAATCACAAATGCTAGAGGTGCAAATATTCTTCTTATTGCCTTATAATTGCCTGCCCTTGCCTTGCCTTTATTTGCCTTTAGTTTTTACTAATACAATGTGTGCTTATTTTTTGTGGTATGTAAATCAGTACAATTTTTTCTCCGTAAGTCTCTAAATCCAAAGCCTGATACAGCACTGGTGTAATTTGTAGTTGATGTAGGCAGGTAGCTTGAATTTTACAAAACACTCAATGATACATTTTAAAGAATGGATTGTAAATTAAATCTATAACTATCCAAAAATAAACCAAGTGTTTGGAAATGTTTGAGAATAAAGCTTAGGGCAAAAAGATTTAAATCAGACGAAATTACTGCATTGCAGTTGAATTTGTAAACGAAATTGAAGTTCGACAATTCGTTAAAAAATTGCTTGACCTTACTTTCCGAATATTGCTAGTGAAGCTAAAACAAGATTTGTCTGGCTTATTTTTTAATTAATGCAACACTTAAAAACGCAATTTTCACTAACATTTTTAAGTAAAGTTACTTTTATTAATCTTTGCAATTTAAAAATATGTAAATTTTGTTTCAAACATGGTTGTAAACCGTAAAAGTGCCAGAAAAGTACTTTTGACTGTTTTCGTGTTGTTTATATAAAAAACGCGTAACCCAATACAGCCATACAGGTAGCGCCGACAAATAGACGGACGGACGAGTTATACTGCTTTGTATTTTTGGCTAACTATCTTAGGTAGTTGATTGACCAGTTAACTGTTAAACATGACAACCTGCTTTGCCAATGGCAATAACAGGCGATGCGTCATGCGATGCACAGTTTACAATGCTGGTCAGTCTTGTATTGGTAATGGTAAGTAAGTCAGGCCTACAACTACGACGTACAAGCACAATACATTCGGTTAGGCCTGGGTCCTGGAATTACTGTTTTAATTTAGTAGGGGCTTAGTCAGACTCAGTGGTGTAACAGATCCAGGTGGGGTGGTGGTGGGGGCGGGCGGTAGAGTATAGGCCTAGTCACGTTGTCACAAATCTTGCATTTTTTCGAGATTTTAAAACTTAGATATTAGATTGAGATTGAGAAAAGTGCCAAGATCTTGAAAATTGAGATTAGGCCTAGGCCTATTTAGATTGAGATCTTGTCTGACCCTTAGAGTTGTAGCCTAAGGCTAAGGGTATGGTATAGGCAATTGGGCCATGGATCCCTAGCCTTAATTAACAATTGGGCCTAAAGCCAAAAAATTATGTTATTGCTAGGCCTATGTTTTATTGATTTTTTAGTTTATTATAAAAAAAACTTTTAGGGCCTAGTATTAATATTTTTTTGATAATATTATTATTATATATTAGTACATTATACCCACATATGGGATATTCAAATTCAAAAAAAAAAAATAAAAGTAGGCCTATTAAAAAAAACATTGTTTTTCAAATATTTGACATTTGTAGGCCTTTTTGAATTTGACCCACTTTGAAATCAAATTTTTCATTGTTTAAAATTCTAGGCCTATAGGCTTACTAAGCCTCCATGATGATGATGGGCATTTAGACTAAGAAGTCCAAGATTTAGATTTCAAGTAGAATGCCTATTGTCAGTATTGAAAGCATTGAAAAATATTGTTTTTTAAAGTAAATATTCAAATTTGACCCACTTCCAAAATCAAATTTTTCATTATTTGACATGTCCTAGGGTTTACTTCTGTCCTTATAAATAATTCTACAATGCCACCAAAGTTATAACAGGGCTTATTCCTTCTTGTTAATATTGCTGGTTAATACTTGCCTTTTACTAATAGCGCATATACTTCTATTGGTAGCGTCTGTACTTCTATTGGTAGTGTATGTACTTTTATTGGTAGTGTCTATACTTCTATTGTACTTTCTGGCCTGAGTGGTCTTTAGGCACTATTTATCCTATTCCTATACCCTTCTAAAGATATTATTCTCTCAGTCCTAGCATTCCCAAGATCAGAGGGTCATAGCTTTATATTTTTCCTGCCCTGAGGTGGTTTTCTCTCGCTATGAGGCGATTCTTCTGCATTGAGGCGAATTTATAATTACTGCCTTGAGGCGAATTCTCACTTTTAGTGGTCTTGAACTCTCCCAATATAGGGGTTTTTACTATAGAAATGAATAAGTCACTTGAACAATTTTCCTATTAAGTTTTAGCTATTGAAAGCTTTGCTGCTAAAGCATACAAACAAGCAAGTTGTCTTCTTGGCCTACTTGGGGCTTTTATTTATACCAAAGCCTCTCATCATTTCAAACAAATAATAATTGTGAAAAATATTTTTGCAACTTACAACATTTAAACAAAAGATTCATTTTTAGCGCGGATTTGAACTAGAGTTTTCTAAGAAAAATGAGTAACTATTAGAACTATCGTACAGTATCATACTATTATTAATGCACTGTTTCAGCTGCTTTCCCTGACAGCAAGTTACAAAAAACAAAAATTTTACAAACATAAATATGAAATTTTTGGCGTGAGTAAATTGCTCAAAATGCATAAGTAAAGTAAAGGCAATAATTGTCAGGCAAAATAAGTTGTATTCACACATAAATTTGTAATAAACAAGGCAATGAGTAGCACAAATATGAAGAAAAATGCTAGTAATATGCAGACAACAAAGTTAAAAAAATGTGAGTTATAGAAGAAAGGTAGCAAAGTGAACAGCAAATACTACTGGTAATGGCATGTGAAAAAAGATTTTATAGAAGCAATGTATCAAAGCAATAGTCAAAAATATACAGCAACTATAACTACTAATAATAGTATATAAAAGGTGAAATGGAAGCAATATAATTGTAGCAATGCAATATTCAAAATAGTTAATAGTATGCAGAATTTATAAAAAGACAAACTATGAAAGCAGCACAACAATATAGGCACTAAAATAAAAACATGTCAGTTAATTTCGTATATTACCATTTAGAAATTGCAGTTTCTGGGAAGGTTTCAGAATTCTGGCCAGCCTATCTGTGTGAAGAGCCACCTCAGCTCAATATTTACCAGTTGACGCTGGAAAGGCTCTCAGCTGGCATCAATGTTGCCTCAGACTTGGTCAGCCACGTACTGCAGAATAGCGAACAATTTGCCACTCTGATAGTGGGTGCGCAGCTGTTGAAGTCCCGGCCAGATGTATGCTCGCTGGGGCAGCACTTGATCGAGTCTTAGGTGGGCAATACGCATCAAGTACGTGCGAATGCCGTGCATCACTCTTTCCAACAGGGTGCCATGCATGGCCATCAGCTGCTGCACCACATCTCGGTGAGACCTTGTTGGCTGCTGCGGCGCCGGGGGCGGCTGTGGCTGTGGCGTGGACTAGTGTGGCAGTGATGGCTGATGCTGCAGGGCAGGTAGCTGACTCGGTGCTGACGGCTGATGTCGCTGCGGTGAAGCTTGGCATCACGGTGGTTGGCCTGCTGGCAGTTCTGCCAGTTGCACTGTGTGCCATCCTTCGGCAGCGCACATTTTGATGACAATCAATTTCACTGGGGCCTTTGCCTGGGCCGTTTCACCGGCACTGTCTCCTATCCTGGTGGCTCATCTGACAACGGCCTCTTTGAGGTTCCCGCCACGGCTTGTGGCCTAGTCGGGTTGCATAGTGGAGCCTCACTGAGATCAAGAGCCACGGCTGCTGACTGCTGAGTTGACCTGGCGACTGACTGCTGTCCTGCCAAGGCTGCTGACTGTCGCTCTGCCAAAGCTGCTGGTGGTTGCTCTGCCGGAGCTGCTTGCTCGGCAGCTTGCTTGGCGGCTTGATCTGCGGCTGGCTCTAGATTTTCCATGGTTTCATCTAGTCCTAACAAATCTTTAATAAAGTTGTCTAAATGGTCATCTTCCATGGCTTATACTTGATAATTGCTTGTGAATGATTGCTCTTAGCTAGGCGGGATGTGATTGATGGGTCTATGGAGCTGCAGGGGGCTTGATTACATATCTGAGAAACTGGACCGCATCTTCGTGTTTGCCCGAGAGGGGGTTTAGTGGGCTCGCTCATTGGTTCGCACTGTTACTAAGCATTGCTAGGATTTTTATGTGGAACAAGTTTCGAACAATACATAACAACATACAAAAAATAGGTTTCATAATACTATAAAAAAACAATGCTGGCACATCTGGCCTTCCTTAATGAAAAATAGGAATACAATTTATAAGTGAGTATTTTTCATCATGCAATAATACTAGTAGTACAGTTTGAAAAAGAAAAATTAAACTTCAGAGTCAATTCACAGGTAGCGGACCAACTCCGTCGGGAGCCGGTCAGCAGCTGGCCAGCTGCACTCTAGACCAAGCCACTGCATCTCGGTGCAAACGTTGGCCTGATTGGCCCATCTGTGGTTTAACTCGAGCAGCGAGTATGCAACCACGCGCTGCTAGGCTGTAACAGTGTGGGCAATTGAAATTCATTGTAAGGCCTGAATAGTGGCGTGCAAGTCTTCTCGCACTGGGAAGGGATAGCTGTCAAGGCGAAAGTGCCCTACGTGCACTAGATAGCGCTGCAGATTAGCAACTAGGTGGCGGTACTTGCTGCAACTTGGCTCAGTCATTTTCGAGATAAGCTTGTTGTATTTGCTCCTAATGTCTTTGATCAAATTTGATTTAGCCACTCCATGCATCAAAGGCGGAACTTCAGCCATCAGGGATTCTGACCTTGCAATAGCTTGATGCTGCAGCAGTGTAGCCATAGGGGGTGGTAGCAGTTGCCTGATGGGGGATCTCTTGGCTGGCAATCAGGGTTGCAATATGGCAAAGCCAAAGGTGTGGACTGGCGTGGTCCTAGGTGATGATTAGTGCTTGATTTTGGAATTTCGCTTAGCGGAAGCGCAATAGTGGGTTTACTGCCTTTGGGTTGGCGTTGAGCTATGGCAGGGGAGACAGGGATCCGGGCTTCAGCCTGCTGTTTCATTAGATGGACTCGATTGCCAGACACCAATGAGGATGGAGGGCACACAACTACGGATAATGGTTGTGGCTTAGTGCTGGTGGGTTTGGGCTGGGTCTGTTGGCATTTAGGGACTGGAAGCTTGTTCTCAGTATCACTGTCAAATAGTTCTCCTTCACTAGGACTGAGGCTTAACTTATCTTGCAGCCTTTTTAACTCATCTTCACTAGCCATTGGGAATGATGCAAAGAATTCAAGATAGCTGTTGTGGGAGACAGATAACAGTGGGGAGCAAGTTTTTTAGTTGTGCAATCTCAGTTGAAGTGTTTATTCATCATTCCCTTTGTTCCTGGATTTTTTTAGATTCCTCATTTTTGTGACTCATTCTATTTTTCGTCTTCTTTAGGCTCTAGTTCCATTTTGGGTCAATTTTTTCTAGGGGGTCTTGTACATTGGCATTGCCCGTGAGGAGTTCTTTGTGTAAAATTTGGGGTCTATTGTGCAATTGGGGATGGCAAAAGAAGGGTAGGAAGATTAAAATTGGAGGTTGCGCAACAGACTGAGGGCTGTTATTAAGCGCTTTAGATGACAGTTGTATCTGTGTTTGGCTTGGGTTGGGCACCTTAGATTGTAGGGGAGGGTGTGCGCGGGCTTGGGATCCAGCAGGCAGGAGAGGGAGGTAGGGGTTGAGGAATTTCCTCATTCAATGCTTTGCTTTCTAAAAAAAAGAGAAGGGGTATCAAGTAGTGCTATCCACAACTGTTAAAACATATGTGAAACTGTTAAAATGTATTTGTGACCTCGCTTGCTTTCTTTAGAAATTGGGCCAATAATGTCTATATGCAGATGGTTGAAAGCTTCACCAATGGGGAATGATTAAATAGGGGCTTGCACAAAGTGACCTTTCTTACTTTCAAGGCAAGGGATACACTCAGCAATTAACTGCTCAACTGAGGTGCTCAGTCCAGGTCACCAAAATCTGTCTCTTATTCTTTGGATTGTCTTATCTCTTCCTAGATATCCTGCGAGGGGGCTATAGTGTAGGTCAAAAAGACTGCTTTGTCTAGGGATAGGGGCAAAATGACTTTGTTCTTTCCATCTTCAGATATGGTCAGTAAATTATTGTCAATTCTCATGGCTTCGAAATTTCTACTTATCTTTTCTGGCACATCTGGTGTTTTGGGAAATTGGCTCAGTTTCTGATTCTTGGCTTCTAGTAGAGCTCTAATGATGGGGTCAGCAGATTGGGCTTCTTGAATCTGTTCTTTCTTCAGGGGGCTGGGAAGATAATCTGTTAGCAACTTTTCACACTTTCCTGTCTCTTCTTCTTCTCTTTCTTCTACTTCTCTACATAAGACATTTAGCTTTGGCCTAGATTGGGGACATTCAGGCTGGGTCTCACTTTCTGTCAGAGCTTCAGGTGACTAAGACATGGGGCTGTCCTTAGTTTCAGCAAGAGCTTTTTTACTTCTCAGGGGAACAGGGGTTACTTCTCAATTTTCTCAAGGATTGGCTCAGGGTTCTCAGAAATTATTCAGATGCTTCAGGGGCTTCAAAGATTGCTTCAGCAGGCTCAGGGGCTGCTTCAGGGACTTCAGAAACTTCAGGAGTTGCTTTATCAAGTTCAGGTGCTGCTTTAGGGAATACTTCAGGGGCTTCAGCTGTCTCAGCTGGTCGTTGCAACAATCCATTGGCATTGGAATGCTTTGCACTACTTCTGTGTTCAATGTTGAACCTGAATTAATTTAGGCGCTCTATCCATCTACCTAAGATTCCAGTTGTTTCTATCTGTCTCATGAGCCAAATAATTGCTTTGTGGTCAGTTTGGGCTAAGAATTTCTTGCCGATCAGATAAAATATGAAATGCCTCATAGCATCGACAAGGGCTAATAATTCTTTCCAGGGTATCGCTTCTCTGATTCCTTCATTGCTCTACTAAAATAGGCTATTGGTTGCTCTATGCCATCACTTTGGATTTGGCCAAGACATGCACCAATCCTGTCATCACTGGCATCTGTGTCGAGCACCATCTTCACATTTTCATCTTTGACATATTTTGGGTAGGCTAACACTTTGGTAGACATCATTCGCTGCTTTAAGGCTTCAAAGGCTTCATCATGCACTTTGCTCCATTTAGATTAAAAATTCTGGACTCCTTTTCAAGTCAATTGAAATAGGGGATGATCATTAGCCACTTCAGCATAATTCTTCACAAATCGGTAATAATAATTGCATAGGCCAAGAAAACTGCATAATTCATTTACGTCTTTGAGATGGGGCCAAGTTTGGATAGCTTCAATTTTCGTCTTGTCTGTTTGAATGCCTTGTTGGCCAATCGCGTGTCCTAAATATTTTAACTTGCGATGAAAAAGATTGCACTTTTTGGGTATCAGCTTTAGACCTGTGGCAATTAGTCGCTTGAACACTTCTCTTAAGTGATCTAAATATTTGGCAAAGGATTGGGAATAGGTTATTATATCGTCTATATAGAACATGGTGTACTTGTGTTGAATTCCTAATAGGACTAAATTCATTAGACATTGGAAGGTTCCGAGGGCATTGGAAAGTCTTTGGGCCATTACTTGATATTCAAATTGGCCTCTAGTTAGGGTAGAGAAGGCGGTTCTATGCTTGTCTTCTTCTTTGATGGGGACTTGCCAGTATCCTGAATTAAGATCTAAACTGCTAAAGTATTGGCTACTAGTTAAGTGGGAGAAGGTCTCTTGGATGTTGGGGAGGGGGTAGGAGTAATACTTAACTCTTGAGTTGAGCATGCGGAAATCGCTAACTATTCTAATGGAACCATCTTCCTTGTGGACAATTACTAGGGGGTAGAGTAAGTTGAATAACAGGGTCTAATTAGGTTTTTAGCTAACATATCGTCTAATTGGGCATCAACTTGCTTTTGCAAGTGCGGGGAGATATGTCTAGCTGGGATTCTAATGGGGGTGGGGTCTTTGATGGCGATTTTATGGGTTACTAAGTGTGTCAGGCCCATGTCAAGTTTATTCTAGGAAAAAGCTTCATGGTTTTCTTTCATAAGATCAATGATGGCTTTATACTGTTCATTTGATGATTCAGGGCCAAGGCTCACTTCATTAATCCATGAATCTTCTGTATATTGGGTCTGGTTAACTTTTGCAAGGGGTTGGGAGCTGGGGGGTTGGGTTTGCCAATAGGTCAGGTCTTTAGCTTTCATGGGTCTAGCTAGGCTAATTAGGGAAGTCTTGGAGGATTGGAAGATGCAGGATTGGAAGATGATTTATTTACCGTATATTTTCTACCTATATATATATATATATATGAGTTCTAATAAATATGGCAGACTATTTTAAACAAAGTTACATCAAACAAAAGAATAATAGCAAACATACAGTACTAAAATGAGTTACTGATTCATTTATACTTACTTTTTAAAGTGTCTAAAATAGTGATAAGAAAAATAGTGATTTTATATTGAAAACAAACAAAAATATATATTAAGGCAACTAATGAATAAGACTAAGAATGATTTCAAGGCAATAATGAACAACATACAAAAAATAGGTTTCATATATTACAAAAACACAATGCTAGCACATGAAGATAAAATTGGCAAATAGTTATTCTCATTCAAAATTTCTTGGAGACAAAGCAATGCCAATTCAAGCCAGCTGCAGAAATAGCTGAAGGTGCTCTGATTGCCCACTCTCTGTGCGATGATTTAGGAATAAATCCTCCAACTGTTAAGCAGCAAGCTAGAAACACAAATAGATTTTGAGCTGGAAGTCAGCCCCAGCATCCAAGAAATCTCAAATTTGAACTGCAAGATGCGGCTCTTCCATCCAACTTTCTTACATGTAAGTCAGATCTCCATGTCGCCAGAACACAGAAGTGCCATCTGCTTTTTACCACGGATAAGCAGCTTGAAATCCTGGCCAACACAGAAACATGGTTTCTAGATGGCATATTCTACACTGTGATAAGACCCTTTATGCAGCTTTATTCCAGTAAGTTTAGCTATGTACTATGCAAAGATTGCTGCTTAATCACCTAGTCACTCACCCACTTAATTCACTTTTACCCAGCCACTCACCCATTTAATTCACTTTCACCCAGTCACCCACCCACTTAATTCACTTTTACCTAGCCACTTACCCACTTAATTCACCTTCACCTAGCCACACCCACTTAATTCACTTTTACCTAGCTACTCACCCACTTAATTCACTTTCACCTAGCCACTCCCCTACTTAATTCACTTTCACCCAGCCATACCCGCTTAATTCACTTTCACCCAGCCACTCACCCACTTAATTCACTTTTACCCAGCCACTCACCCATAAATAATACATATAGCTAGCTAAGTGTAGTCATTTTTTGTAACTGCTTAAAGTATAGAAAAATCTATTTACAGCTTCATCACATTGTAAATGAGAGACTATAAGAATGACAAATATACAGTTGCACATGCTTGGGCGCAACCTAGGGATTCACCCAGCCATTTCTATTGGCAACACACACATGTAAGTTGCTATTGGACAGAATAGTAATCATGTGACTTCTCTCAGCCAATAGCGACTTACATGTGTGTGCTGCCAATAGAAACGGCCGAGTGATTCCAAGGTTGCGCATGTATGCAGTTGCACTTGCAATTCTCCTATACACTTGACTTGACTTACTTGACTTAGCTGCAGGGCAGTCCAAAGACGCAGTGGGGAGGCGAGCGTTGCCCATTCTGCTAATCCCTGAAAGACCTGCATAGGCTAGTGTGCAGGGCCGGTCAGGGAGGTCTGCTGATCCTGTCTGCAGCATTGTCTTCTATGGGGAAGACGGAGGCTCGCTTGGTGGCCTGTAGGAACCAGATGAGCCGTGGGATGTTCTCGGGCCAACAAACGTTGTCCAGGGACAAGTTGGGCCCAAGGTGGTTGAGCCGGTCTTGGTTGAAAGCCGGGCAGTAGCAGACAAAGTGCTTGGCATCTTCATTCTCAAGGTTGCAGAAAGGGCAGAGTTCATTCTGGCGGGCACTTCAGAGGAAACAGTGCCTGGCAAAGCAACTGTGACCTGTGAAGGCCATAGTGAGAGCGTGGATATCTTTTCAATTTTGGTTCAAAAGGATTCTCCGCAGCTTGAGGGACGGATTGGGCACTGCCGTACAAGATTGGCGACAGTTAGAGATACCATCCCATCTGCGCAAGTGCAGTATGTCTGCCCAGTTGTTAATCTGACAATTAATGAGTGTGGCTAGGATGGGGGCCAGGGCACGGGGCCAAGGGGCAAGCTGGAATAGCCCACCTTAGTGAAGGAATCCGCAAGCTCGTTGCCTTTGAAGCCGGCGTGTCCTGGGATTCATGTAAGTCGGACAGTGTTCCTCCAAGCCAGCTTGTTGAGCTGCCCGAAACAGTCGCGGACTGTTCGGGAGTTCGTAGTGGTGTGACACAGGGCCTGTAAAGCGGCCTGGCTGTCAGAGTGGAAGAAGATTCTTCTGTCCTTGAAGTCCCTGCAGTGGAGCTCAGCTGCACAGGAGCTGATGGCAAGGACTTTGTTCTGGAAGACGCTGGAGAGTCTGCCAGTGTGTTGGGCCTGAGTAGCAATCACGTGGCCATTGATAAGGATACAGACTCCAAAGCCAGATAAGCCGTCTTTGGAGGATCCGTCTGACTTGACTTAGCTGCAGGGTGGTCCGTAGACACAGCGGGGAGGCGAGGGTCGCCCATTCCGCTAGCCCCTGAAGGCCCGCAGACAGGCAGAGGCGTGGGGCCGGTCAGGGTGGTCCGCCGGTCCGTCCTGCAGCGTGATCTTCCGTTGGGAAAAAACTGGCTCGTCTAGTCGCCCGAAGGAACTGGATGAGCCGTGGGATGCTGTCGGGCTGGCAAACCTCATCAATGGATGGGTTCAGCCCGAGGTAGCGTAGCCGGTCTCTGTTAAAGAAGGGGCAGTGACAGACAAAGTGCTGAGCATCTTCATTGTCGCACTCGCAAAAGGGGCAAATTTCGCTCTCGAGGTCGCCTCGGAGGAAGCAGTGCCTGGCGAGGTAGCCATGGCCGGTAAGGGTCATGACAAGGGCTCGAATATCCTTCCGATTCTGGTTCAGAAGGATGTTTCTGAGCCTGTGAGACGGGCAAGGAACCGCGGCACAAGATTGCCGGCAGTTTTGGGTGCCCGCCCATCTGTCCCTGTGGAGGGAGTCAGCCTAGTCGTCGATCTGACGATTGATGACTGTCAAGGGCATAGGGACCAGGGGGGCAGGGCCAAAAAAGAGCCAGAGCCGCCCCTCTTGGCGAGGGTGTCTGCCAGCTCGTTCCCCGGAAACCCTGCGTGCCCTGGGATCCACTTCAGCCTGACAGTATTGCTTCTGGCCAGGAGGTTGAGCTGCCGGGCGCAGTCGGCGACTGTCCGGGAGTTCGTTGTGGTGTGGCAAAGGGCCTGTAAGGCCGCTTGGCTGTCGGAGTGGATGACAATAGTCTTTCCTCTTGTAACCTTGGCGTTCAGCTCTGCAGCGCAAGAGCTGATGGCAAGGACTTCGTTCTGGAAGACTGTGGAGAATCTACCAGTGTGCTGGGCATGCGTGGCAATTACGCGGCCGTTGATGATGATGCAGACCCCAAAGCCGGCGCGACCGTCTTTGATGGATCCGTCCGTGTAGCAATGGACCTCCTGGAAATTCCAGTGGTCATTGGCAGCATCCCTAGAGGGGATGGTGACCTTGTAGCGCTGAAAGAGGTGTTGAGAGTGCGGGGTTCGCCGTCAGATAGGACGTGGAGCCCGCCGCTGTCTCTCAAGTCCTTGAGGCAGAGGTCAGCGTGGGGCAGAAGCTTGCGCTTAGCCATGGCCCTATGGGGCTGGATTCGAATGCCAGCATCAGCTAGACGGCGGGCAGTCTTAGCCGCTTCCCTGCGGACAAAGATGTCCAGCGGAGGAATGTTGAGGAAGGCGTTGAGGCCATCGTAGGGAGCAGACGGAGGGGCGCTCATGATCGTGCGACAAGCGCGCCCTTGCGCTCTCCTGAGAGCCTCTAGACAGGTCTTTATCTGCAGGGCGCTAGCCCAGATCAGGCTGCCATACGAGATAGCGGGCCTAACCATTGCAGTGTAGATCCACCAGAGGCGCTTGGGGGTGAGCCCCCAGGTGGTGCCGACAGCCCTGCGCAATTGCGCGAGGACTGCGAAGGCCTTTTTGGCTTTTGTTTGAACGTGGGGAGACCAGTTCAGCCTGTGGTCCAGGGTAATACCCAGACATTTAGTCTGCTTGCAGAAGGGGATTTCCCTTCCGTAAAGCGTGAGCGGCCGAATCTGCCACTTGGTCCTGCTGGTGAACATGATCGCTGCGGTCTTAGTCTCAGAGAGCCTTAAACCACAGCAGTCCGCCCATTGCTCAGCAGCGTAGATGAAGTTCTGAAGAAGGTCCCTGAGGGTATCAGGGGACGGACCAGATGCCACCGCGGTGACATCGTCCGCATATCCAACTTTCAGAATGGGGTCAGGCCGAACATCCCGGAGGAGCTCATCGATGACCATATTCCAGAGAACTGGAGACAGCACCCCACCTTGCGGGCTACCTTTGCAGACGGGGACCGTCCTCTGGTAGCCCAGCAGACTGGCGGTGGCCGTGCGATGGCTGATCATGTACATGATCCATCTGGTGAGATGTGAGTGCGTTAGCCTCTCACAAAGAGCTCTTCGGAACGCCTCAAAGAGGACGTTATCAAAGGCGCCAATGATGTCCAGGAAGATCCCCAGAGCAAAGCCACTACCAAGCACGGCCTTCTCGAGTTTATCAACCAGGACGTGCAGCGCGCTTTCAGTGGAGCGACCCGCCCGAAAAGCATGCTGGTTCTTGCTGAGAGGTTTGTTCTTCAGCTCAACAGAGAGAAGGCGCCAAAGCACCAGTCTCTCCATCAGCTTGACCAGGGAGGAGGTCAAGCTGATCGGTCTGAAGGATTTGATAGAATGGTAGTCCGGGCGGCCTGGCTTAGGGATAAAGATCACCTTTGCCTCGGTCCATGCCTGCGGGACATAACCAAGCGTGATGCATGCCCGAAGAAGGCTGCAAAGTTTGCGCAGGAAGCCTGGGCATTTAACCGCCTCTCTTAGAAGGGCCGGTACAATGCCGTCGGGTCCTGAGGCTTTGAAAGGCTTGAAGGAATTTGCCGCTCTCACAATGCGGTCCTCCGTGATGATAGATGCAGCCAGCGCGTGACCTCCCTCCGAGTGATCCGGAGTGGTCTGGTTAGCTGGCTCGTTAGGGAAAAACGCAGTGAGCATTACATCAAGCGTTTCCCCTGGGTTGTCCGTGGACGTACCGTCGGTGCGTTTGACCGAGGAGAGCTTAGACATTTTGTCCAGCGTGAGCGCTTTCACAACTCTGGAGGTGGGCCGTGAGCCCTCTAGCTCCTCACAGTATTGTCGCCATTTTTGAGCCTTTGCATTCCTAACCTGCCTTTTAAACTCATGAATTGCTTCATGATAGGTGGTTTGGTCTGCAGGGCTCTTAGTTTTAGTTGCTCTGCGGTGGAGTCTCTTAGCCCTGCGACGGAGGTTGCCAAGCTCGGATTCCACCACGGCGCCGATTTTTTCCCTTTATAGGCTTTTAAAGGGCAGGACGCCTCAAAGGCGGCGTTAGCGTCTCTGTCAAAACAGTCGCGCACTCATCCGCCTCTCGGCACGACGTGATCGTGGATGGTTGGCCAGGAGACCGATGGAATTCCTTCAGGGCGAGCCCGAAGGTTTCCCAATCCGTATTTCTGGCGTTCCGTCTCCACATAACACGAGTTGCGCTACGCGGGGCCATTAGGTTGAAGGAGATGAACTTGTGATCCGATAGTGAGGACACTGGAAGCACCCGCCATGCCCAATACTCTGGTAGAGTCTGGGCGTTGCGAGCGTAGCGTCGATCACCTCCGACCACCGTCCGTTGTCAAAGGTAGGGGTGGACCCAGAGTTGCAGAACTCGAGGGTCGTAGAGGCAACGTAGGCTAGGAGGTCTTCGCCTCTCTGATTAATGCCAGTGCTGCCCCAGTGAGTGTGGTGGGCGTTGATGTCGCCGGCAACCAGAGCTCGTAGTTTTGGCAGAGCAGAGCTCTACCAGCGTAGCGAGGGCTCTGGGGACGACCGCAGCATCGCCTGGTAGGTAAACCG
>NIVC01001402.1:167500-296561 GCA_002269645.1 Macrostomum lignano | reverse complement strand
ATTATCGCCATGCTGATGGTACAAGTAACTCAATGTAGTTATCGCCATGCGTGATGGTACAAGTAACTCAATGTAGTTATCGCCATGCGTGATGGTACAAGTAACTCAATGTAGTTATCGCCATGCGTGATGGTACAAGTAACTCAATGTAGTTATCGCCATGCGTGATGGTACAAGTAACTCAATGTAGTTATCGCCATGCGTGATGGTACAAGTAACTCAATGTAGTTATCGCCATGCGTGATGGTACAAGTAACTCAATGTAGTTATCGCCATGCGTGATGGTACAAGTAACTCAATGTAGTTATCGCCGTATTCATTGGCGTAATTTTGGAATTCAAGCTGACCTCTTCGTCAGATTATGGACTCCCAGTCCAAATATTCAGAGGTCCCTGTGCTCAGCTGGCTAATAGTCAGTTGTCGGTGCCTTCTAATTGTTTGAATCCGTAAGCCTGGCTAATTCGTCAAATCAAGGTCATCCAACTGCCCCCCCCAGGTGGACACCGAGCTGTACGAGCGCTTCTACCCGAGCTGCTCAGCAGCTTTGTTGGCGCCCTGCTCTCCGACCTGCTGCTGTTCCCGCTGGAGACCCTCACACACGGCTGTGCGTGCAGGGCACCCGCACCCTCATCGACAACATGGACACCGGCCTCGGCGTGGCCTCCCTCAGCACCACCCACACCGGCCTGCTGGACGCCTTTGTCACCACGTCCGCCTGGAGTCGCCTGTCAGCCTCTATCGCGGCTTTGGCGCCCTTCTGCTGCAGTTTGGCGCCCATCTCTGCCTGCTGCGCGCCGCCAAGATGTCGTACGAGCGGCTGGTGACCGCCTGGGCCGGCGGCAGTGACCGCGTGGGCGTCGGTGGCCCGACGGACCCTGACTCGGAGTCCACTTAGCAGCCGCAGCATCTTCTCCGATGTTGATGAGGTCGCCGCCGGTTTTCCTGCACAGTAGCCCACCTGAGCTTCTGTCGGTGAGCCATCGACTCGGGGAGTTTCGTTGTGGAGAGGGTCGGCTGACACTCCCCACCAAAGTAGCTGACACTCACTAAAGTAGTTAAGGCCCTGATAGAATGGCTGGGACCCGTGCTGAAGTGGCTGGGACCCGTGCTGAAGTGGCTGGGACCCGTGCTGAAGTGGCTGAGACCCGTGATGAAGTGGCTGAGACCCGTGCTGAAGTGGCTGGGACCCTGCTGAAGTGGCTGAGACCCGTGCTGAAGTGGCTGATACCCGTGCTGAAGTGGCTGGGACCCCTGCTGAAGTGGCTGAGACCCGTGCTGAAGTGGCTGAGACCCTGCTGAAGTGGCTGGGACCCCTGCTGAAGTGGCTGAGACCCGTGCTGAAGTGGCTGAGACCCGTGCTGAAGTGGCTGGGACCCGTGCTAGAGCAGTTGGAAACCAACTAAGCTGGGTATTTGAGGCCGTGTTGAAATAGTGGATTTGCAATTGCGCAGTGGGTAATCTGCAATCCTACAGACTATTTCCATTTCAATTTCTAGGTGTTGCGGTGGTCACCGTGGCAACGGACAGTGGGCGCCCATACGAATGCTTATTATCTGCTTGTTTTTACTCTGCCATGCTCATTCTGATTAGTGAGACTCAGCCCCGCAATTGATGCCTGCCCAGTGAAACACGCGAGTCACTGTTGCGGCCCCTCTGATTTCGGATCGCACCGGCAATCTTCTGTCTTTCGCTTCTCAACCAGATGACAATTAGATGAGAGCAAGTGTTCCATTTGCCACATACCAGCTAGTGGCAGGCTGCAGGCTCCACAACGATTTCATTCTTGTATCTGCTTACATCTGACTCGCTACTGAGAGTAACTGCCTGTAATCTGAGACTGCAAACTCTTTTGCACCTGCTTGCGTGTTTGCAAACTGCATTGCCAGCTTTTGTGTTCTGCTCGCCCATAGCCGCTACTGCAAGGCGCTGGCATTCCAGCTATTCAGCCATTGCTGCAGACAATTGGGGATTCGTTTTATGGCTGGCTGTGGGCGAGTTTTCGAATTTAGAAGAGTTTATAGAATTTCTGTATTTTGCTGCACCCCATTGTTACAGTAGTGATGTCTCCAAAGCGTTTTCTCTGTCTACCTGACTTAGCAGTTCGTGCACTTTTAATTTCTCTTTCGATGGATCGTTCGAACGCTGACTTGTATTTGTTGTGTCCAGTGTTTCTTATCCCATGATAAAAAAGCCCTTGCAGTTTTTTCTTATATCAGTAAATAAACCCTACTGAAAGTAGTAATTAGCGTACTTAGGCTTCGTTCGTTTGATTTGTATTCTGATTAAATATAAAACTTTTAGGCGCCAGTTCAGCCAGAAAGCATTCTGATAGGCTTGGCGCAGTCTGTGTTCTTCCAGAAATGCTCGCGCTGCTTTTTTGAAGACTTAATCCGTGCTGCATCTTAGCTAGAGGTCCTTGCGCTTTGGTGGCTCAATGCCAAATTAAAATTCACACAGTCAGCCCTTTTGTAATTGCTGCGTTGCTAATTACGAGGGACAAGTAGATTTGCCGGTTTATTTAAGCGCGCATATTACAGGGAAAATTTTTATTACGCGGGTACGTTATCAGCTATGCGGAACTGCATTTTGTACAAGTATTTTACTTCTGCCTGGGTTATACCTTGCAACTTGGGGGAAAATTCACTCACCGATGCTACACTGCATATTCAGGGAAAGTTATGGGGACCCCGGCCTTATTTGCATTGTGTTGTGATTGTTTGCTTTTAGTTATTTCCGTTGTACAGCAAAATGCAATCGAGTCTTTTGTGATTGCTGTCGGGTTTCTTTTGGGTAGACAGTTTGGGCATTTAAGCGGCATTTTAAACACTTTATTCTCTGTCTGCTTGAGCTCTGGAGGCGCCTCAGAGTCGCATTAGAAACGCAATAGCAAAATACCGTCGAACATCTCGGAAAAGATTTTAAACTCCCTGGGCATTTTAGTGTAGCGCCTCGTAACTTCAGGGAGCGCTGCAGATTGGCTTTTTGCTTCCCAGGTAGACTTAGCTTGTATTCCCCTCAGTCAGGCGGTCTCAAAAGCGACTCTGAGCTGCATGGCGGCTTCAGTCGCTGTCCAGCTGTCCCTCGGTCTTCTCCTTGCTGACCTTGAGCAGCACGTGCCAGTTGCAGATCTGTTCGCCTTTTGAGTCGCGCATGTCGCCCCAGTGATCCAGAGCCTCTTCGCTGCAGTTGTTCCGGCCTGAGGGCAAGGTGTTCATGTGGCTTCATGACGGCTGAACCAATGCTATTTTGCAGTAGGCCCAGCTGTACTTACCGACCGAGCACCAGCCAATAGTGACTGTTCGGCTCAGGGTGTGCTTGCAGTACACCTTCACCATCACGGAGACGTCGTCAAGGTGGGCGCGGCTCACCGGATACTCAAAAGTTTCGTACCACTCCGGGTTGGGGCTATACGGGATGGACAGCGTCTTGGAGCGGAACAACACGGGGCTATCCTTGCTGAGACCCCACAGCAGCTGCACCTTCGTGAACGCGGCTGCGGGATGGACGGCGCGTGTTTTTGTGAATTGCCTGTTAAAAGCTCCACAACCGATCAGCATTAGAGCTGGCATCAACTTGTGCCATCGAAATTACAGAAGATGTTGGTCAATATATCTATCAACAACTCACTCGGAGGCCGGTCCGACTTCGGGTTTCGCAGGTTGCAGGCCTTCACAATGGCCACTTGGAGGTGGCCGTTCACCTGGTTGTACGCCAGGCCCAGGAACAGCTCTGGCTGGCTCACCAGTGCCGGGCCCTCCGTTGGAGGCGGCAGCAGCAGCGCGTCGACCGAATCCTTTGCCGACTTCTTCTGCGCCTTGGCAGACGCCTTTTGCTGCTCAAGCTCTTCCTGCAACAAAAACAATTGGCTTCCGGTTCTGCCTTTATCCTGACATTCAGTGTGTCCTTGAACCGCTAGGGATTCAGCTGGAAGTCTCGGGCTTTACAATCTACGCTTCAATCTCAAATTTAAGAGCCAGGAGTGGTGGAGCGGCACCCGAGCTTTGCGCCGACAATTCCTTAATTTGGGGCTCGCGCACGATTGCTGATCTGTGAGTTTTTTAATTTACATGGTAGCTCATAAAAGGCTACTTCCCAAGACAGGCAGTAGGCATCGCTATTGTGTGCTCAGTGGTAAATTGCCATCACACTGGCTTCGCAAAAGGACCACCAGCAGGACCCTTGGCTTTGCATTGTGGGGAAATTCAAGCTATACATGTAACTACCGCAAAAAGCTTTGTAAAAATGCAATTTTCTTTGGTATAGAACTCACATCAGAGTCTGACAGATGCTTCAGCTGCAATTCAAAATTTAAGGATCAAGTCAGCACGGTAAAACGCTTTTTTACTCGCGTGTAAAAACATTCTAGCAGGATTTTCCTCTGCCTCACCTTGGAAATTGCGAACCGGCGCTCCTCCAGCTGCAGCCGGAAGCGGTTCTGTCTCACCTTGTCTGAGGTCTGCAGCGCCTCCGCCATCTTCTCCAGAGCAAATGTGTTTTCACCGAGCAGAAAGCTACGCTTCTTTCGCCAGCAACCATACAGCCGGAAACGAATGGCCAGCGCTTGCTGAGGGTTCTTGACTAGGTTCTTCTCTGCAGAGTGGATTGTTTGCTCTTTTTTATTGTAAGGTGTGCTGAACAAGCTCCCAAATCCGCACTGCCCCTGTCCCAGCTCCCAAATACTGGATTTCAAACCTGCATTGCTCTAGTTCCAGCAAATGTGTGTATATGTGTGTATTTCAAATGTGTGTATTGTCAAAGAAAAATGTGTATTTGAAATACACCCCCAAAGTCTTTCTACTGTTAAGACTGCCCAGTCCCTGACGCCAGGAGCACTCAGTTCTCACCTTTAGAGATCGGTGCAAATTTGAACAAATCCTTGTCGTCGTCCTCCTGTGGCTGCTTCAAGCCCGCCTTCTTGGCTGCCTTCTCCTCTTCGGTCTCCTCCTTCCCGAACTTCGTCACGTCCTTCAGCGGCTCGTCCATTGGCTTATTGGCATCCGCCGCCACCTGCCGCCGCTTCAGCCGCTCCTGCCTCTGCCGCTCCTTCATGGCCAGCTGCTGCTGCCGGTGCTGCTCCCGCCGCTCCTGCTGCTGCTGCTGCTGCGCCGCCTTCCGCGCCGCGATGCCCGCCAGCACCGACTTCTTGCTGTTCCTCTCCGCTGCGGCGCCCGCCGCGACCTCTTCTTTGGGCTTAGACTTGCCAGGCAGCCTTGGGATGCTCAGCTTGCCGATCTTCACCGCCTGCTTTGCTGTATTGCCCGACTTGCCGGCCTCGGCTTTTGTAGCCTCATCCTTTTTCTTGTCCTTCTTCTTGTCCTTGTCCTTAGACTTCTTTTCCTTGTCCTGGCCGCCGTCCTTACTCTTGTCCACCTCGCCCTCTTTGTCTCGGGCTTCTGCAGCGGCGGTGGCTGCCGTCAGAGTCTGAAGCTTCTTTTTCTTCGGGTCCTCGTGCTCCACCATGGGAGTGCGGAAAGTGAGCACTTTGTCAGGGAGCAGTGTGGCGCAGACTTGCAGCATCGACCAGCGCATCTTCTTGTTGCTTTTGCGGCGAAACTTTGTGAGTGCCATTTTCAGCTCCACCTGCAGAATGCGCACGTTGAGACTCTGGCTTTTGGCCTCGTGCTTCATCTCGGCTTCCAGATACCCAACGATTTTTGGCATTGGCCGCTGGGCTGGCGCCTCGTTCTGAAGGAAGTTAAGTTGCGGTTATGCTTGCGATTTTGGATCTGTGCTATTAGCGGACATGCGGCTCGTATGAGCGATGGGACATGTGCACAATGGGGACATGCGTGCAATCCGTGATAAAGAACCCTCTGTGGACCCATACCAGACTGGTTCCAGCACCAGCTGAAATCGCATCCGCCCCGAAGCAGCCCTCATCCTCGTCGTCGTCCTCGTCTTCCCCCTCAAAGTCCGCGTCGCCATCTTCATCGTATTCCTCCTCCTCCTCGTCTTCTTGGTACTCCTCCGCCTCGTCAAAATTTTCCTCGCCATCTGGGAACTGCTCTTCATCGTCAGCCTCTGCGCCTGCTGCCGCCCCCATCCCTCCGATCTCGTCATCAACGAAGCCCGGGTTGAAAACGCCTGCAGGACCGGAGAATCCGCCGCCGAGGCCGCTGCTGAAGCCACCACGGTAGCTGCCGATAAAGTCGCCGCCACCAAAGCGAGGGGCGAAGTCTTCTTCCTCCTCGTTGTCATCCTCCTCTAGATCGATGTCACCGCTCGTGTCGCTCGCCGCAGCCGCCGCAGCCGCCAGCAGAGGCTGTCGGTCCCTCGACTCCCAGGCTGCGAAGGCCACTGCAGACGCCTCTTCATCCATTGCTTCATCCAGTCCGCTGCCACTGAAGGCGCTGGCGTTGTCGTCAAGTGAAACCTGATCGCCGTCCATAAGTTCGTTTTGGCGGAAGTCCAAGGAGCCCAGCTTTTGTCGGGCAGCCTCCGCCTCCTCTTCGTCCAGCGAAATTTCGTCTGCGGAATCTCTGAATTCCTCTTCTTCCGCAGCGTCCGCCTCTGCCTCCGAACCGTCAGATTCCTCCAGCTGCGCTTCCTCCGGCGGCCGGGACGACCTGCGAGCCATTTGGACCGTACATGATTCGTACATGATTCGTACATGATTCGTAAATGATTTGCCACTATCGGCAACATTTGGGCTGTAGCGGTTACAGCACTCACTAGTTTTTCCAACATTTAAAAAGTTTCCCTTCTGAATGCAGACACAATACAGTGAAATGTTCCGAGTAATCCTTAGTTTGGTTCAAGCAACTTTCAATTCTACAATACTCAGATGCTAGCGATGGTCAATGATTCCTTTAATAAACGTGAGATTTTTATTAGAAAATTTTGTTCAGCTAAAGAATTCGGATAAGTCTTCTAAGGTGTCAAAGCTAGCTCATACACGGGTTCGGATCTGAACCGATGGTCTATCATCATCGCTTGGACAACGGACCTTCGAGACCTTCAGCGCAATGACAAATACTCAGAGGGACATTTTTAAAGATTAGGAATAAAGATTAGGTCGAGCCCTTGGCTGCTCGAGTCCAGCAGAGTTGGATATTTTACAGCAAATTTTTCTAAGGCACTTTGCTGCTGCACTTACGAAATGGCGTTGCGTCCAACAGACGACTCAACATGTTGAACTGATGCCGACGGACGCAGCTCAGGGAACTGCAACTGCAGAAGTGCTGGCTGTCGCTGATGTCACGGACTTGAGCTGCCAATTTAAAACTCAGCTGACGTCAGAAAGCAGCTGCGAGCAGATTTAAAACAGGCAGAAGAAATGGCGAATGTGCAATTTTTATAGCGAACTAAGACAGTGAAGAAATGCGAGGCCCCAGCCGCACACGGGGCCCCCACGCAGAGAGAGAGACACGCCCTGAGCAAAGCATTCTTCTGCATCAGAGCTGCACGGCAGCGCGGTGCACACTGGCAGCACAGCGGCGCAGTGGATTCTGGTCACAATGACCACAGGACAATGTAAAGTCTTCCACTCAAGCGGCGGAGAGAATGTCTATCAAGGGAAAGGGTGTAGAATCAGTCGCAAGGCAAAGTGCCTCTCAGCCCTGACCTCATTCTGCTGGTCAACTCAGCTCACTCAGCACCCCTCAGACCCTCTTCTAACAAGCGACAATGAACCGCCTCATATAGATAGATGTGGAGGCTACAAACTCTATGCTTGACCGCTGAGTGCGAGCGTACTTGATGCCATTTGTCAGGGACTGGAAACTCCAGCTGGCCCAATTAGTGCTGATAGCAGTTAAATTTTCAGCTAATTCAACCGCACTGATTTGGTCAGCTGTGAAAGTTTGACGAGCAGTTTGCATCTTTGTCAGTCAAACTACTAACAGTAGACAATTGGCTGAATGCCGCAGTAAAACTGGTTGGGGCTGATTTTCAGCCCTGAGTTTGTTCGGCGAGTCTGGCCGAGTATCGAATTGGCGCTGGGCTTCTTAGAAATTGCGTCTGCATGGATTTCACCGAACCTTCAGCACTTCGTCTTGTAGGGTACTAATTTTAATTTTACGGGCTCCTATCCTCTTGTCAAGCGAGGGTTTCAGGGATAAATTGCCGTCCTTGGTGATTGCTAGTCTAGTGATTAGCTTCTGCTAGGGGAGAATCTATTGGCCGAAGTGCATTTTGCTCGCGCCACGAGTTGGCTCCCGGGGTTTTTAGCCAGTGCGACCCTCGTGCAGGCTCCCCCATTGCTCTCCTGCTCAGGCTGTCCTCTCATCCTTCACTGCTTTGAGGTTTTGCCTTGCGATGCAACTGTACACCCGCCTGTCTCCCGCCTTTCTCCGGCAAGCCGCTAATGCTCTGCTTTAATCTTCTGTGGACTGGAAAATGCTTGAAGCGCTGTCTAACTAGGGGGCCACACTTCCTGCTTCACAGAGTGCGAGCTCAAGCAACTCGGGGGTTCCTGACTGGCATTGTTTTCCATAAGCTTCTAGGTGAGAGTGGCCAGATCCAGCACTTTGAGCACTGCAGCTGTGCAGCAAATCCCCATTCGATCCCTTCCTCGCCTCCCCTGCCCACCGTCCACCCAGTTGCTTCCCGTCTTCCCCGCTCCCTCTGTCTCCCCACGCCTTAAGTCAGGGCCTGCACTGATTAAAGTTGAAAGGCACAGGAGACTCGGAGAGACTCGGTGCGGTGAAGTCAAACAGACCTCTTCATCAACAAGTCTGGGCAATGGACTCGGGACCGTCTTCTGAGCAGCAGGGGAGGCTGGAGAAATCTGAGAGGGATGAGAAATCATCAGTTCCTGCCGCATCATCACCAGCCTCATCAAACCGTCTGGCGGGAATACGGAAGCTGGAGAAGTGAGGCTTTGCTTCATCATCTTTTGCATCCTGTTTCGTAAAATTCCAAGAGTTTGCATTCCAAGATTTTAATTAGTTAAACAGCCTGCCTATTGCATGAGTCAATGCTCTGCGAGTCACCTTGCTGCAGTCAATGCAGCATTCAATAATAATATCCTTGAGCAAAGCGGAGCCATGCAACTCAACTGAAAGCATCTCCTGCAAAGGTTATAATTAGTCTTCTATAGCTGCAGTCGGTGCACCTGCGGGGGCAACCTGCTGCTCGGCCTTCGAACAGGTGGCCTGTCAAAACCTGAATTTATTTCTTGCTGCTGAGCAGTGGTTTGCTGATTATGGCTGTGCAGTGGCGTGACTGACTTGACCTCACTCCAGTGTTCTGAGTTTGACGCCTACCTGAAAGCCGGACTCCCCCCAACCTGCCGCTCAGGAAAGACAGCTGCGGCGATCTGCAGAGCCGACTGAAAACCCGGAAGCTGCTTGGTGTTGGCGAGACGGACGACGGCGACGTGCACCGGTCGAAGCTCAGCCAGATCTTGGGGCACAGCGAGCAGCTGTATCTGCGCCTCCCCTGGCCCGTCAGGGCCTACCAGCTGACCGCGGCTGCCGCTCTGGCCGGCTTTGGAATCTCCGTGAGTTCCGCGGCCACGCGGCTGATCGCCCTGCAAGAACTTTGCTGGTAAAAATAGAAACAGCTTTGGTGAAAACGGCTCTTCGGCACAAATGCATTAGCGGGTACCAGATCCTTTACCAACATACGACTTAATAGCAATCTTGTAGCTATTCGAGCCTTAGATGCCTATAATGCAGCTCGCCATTTGGGGGTCAGGAATAAAGTGGTCAATCTATTGTAGTCAAACTAGACCAGGCATGCCCTGATGGCAAGCATCGGCCTTTTTGTATACGAGTAGATCTTCCATGATTTTTCCTTTTGCTGCATCCTCTTTCAAAGAATTACTTGGCTCTTGCTAATACTTTTATGCTTGTCTTTGCGCAGTGAGGGATGAGGCACAGAACTAGAGAGTGGTTTAAAGAGTATCCGCCACCTCCCTGCAACTCGGGCCGTAGGAACAGTGCGAGCCGACGCGTGGGCCGTCGAACGCACTTTTGCGATCCCCAGCCGAAGAGGGCCTTCCGGCACAGCCGGGATGTGGGATTCGGGATAATTTCCCGTGCGCTACTCCCCTGCTTCATCGGCGAGCTTCTGCGAGCGCCGAAGAACAAAGCTGCTGCAATCCTGTACGTTTTCTCTTCTCTCAAACAGATCGACTTTCCGTAACAGAAAACCCCAGGCAAACGGAGACTGAGGGAGGATGCTGAGCAAACTGCAGCGATGATGAGCCGAGAGGAAGAGGGCAGGGGAGACTGAGGGAGGTGTAGTCAGTCGCTGTAGCGAACCCAGGGAAGCCTCTATGAGGCCGAACTCGGATCCGTGCCAGGCCTGATGGAGAAGTCATGCTCAGCCTCCTCCTCATCCCCATCTCATTTGCAGGCCTGCGTCAGGCCGGGACTGGCGCTCGGAGCGGCCGGAGAGGCGGGACTGCCGGCCAGGCTGTGCGGCGGAGGCTGCATCAGTGAGTAGCCGAGATGCAGGGATGAGTTGCAGCCGTGTTGGCCGAGCACTTACTGAGTGATCGCTGCCAGCTGAGCTGTAAACATCCTATCGCGAACCCTGACCAATCACTGAGTGATTGCTGCCAGCTGAGCTGTAAACATCCCTATCGCGAACCCTGACCAATCACTGAGTGATTGCTGCCAGCTGAGCTGTAAACATCCCTATCGCGAACCCTGACCAATCACTGAGTGATCGCTGCAAGCTGAGCTGTAAACATCCCTATCGCGAACCCTGACCAATCACTGAGTGATTGCTGCCAGCTGAGCTGTAAACATCCCTATCGCGAACCCTGACCAATCACTGAGTGATCGCTGCAAGCTGAGCTGTAAACATCCCTATCGCGAACCCTGACCAATCACTGAGTGATTGCTGCCAGCTGAGCTGTAAACATCCCTATCGCGAACCCTGACCAATCACTGAGTGATCGCTGCCAGCTGAGCTGTAAACATCCCTATCGCGAACCCTGACCAATCACTGAGTGATTGCTGCCAGCTGAGCTGTAAACATCCCTATCGCGAACCCTGACCAATCACTGAGTGATCGCTGCCAGCTGAGCTGTAAACATCCCTATCGCGAACCCTGACCAATCACTGAGTGATCGCTGCCAGCTGAGCTGTAAACATCCCTATCGCGAACCCTGACCAATCACTGAGTGATTGCTGCCAGCTGAGCTGTAAACATCCCTATCGCGAACCCTGACCAATCACTGAGTGATCGCTGCCAACTGAGCTGTAAACATCCCTATCGCGAACCCTGACCAATCACTGAGTGATCGCTGCCAGCTGAGCGGTAAACATCCCTATTGCAACCCCTGACCAATCTTTGTGACGGCATTTCCTTAGCTCAGATATAGCTAAATCTATCTCATTATTCTATCTCAATTTCGAGCTGCCAACCGAGTGATGAATTCATTGTTGCTTCGAGCGTACGAGCGTAGATTGTGGCAAACTGTTTGAAAGCACTGGAAATGCGTAAACCTTGATGTAAAACTTCTGCTTGTTCAACCTTAATGCAGCCTCCAAATCAGGTGCTGCTCACGCTGGTCCCTGAGCGTGGCCGCCTTGCTCAGGCGGCAGTAAGCAGGGCTTCGGATAAAGGCAGGTCCGCCTCCACTCTGCATGGCAAGGAGAGACGGGCCGATCAGCTCAGTCTGACGTGTCTGGGGAAGCTGAGAGCTGCAGATCCACGCCCATCGCTAATTTGATGAAGAGCTCAATCAGGGACGAGATGCGGCTAATGCACCCAGCATCCGCCTGCATCTGTCTCTACTCCAAATTACTCGCCCCAAAGCAAGCGGCGCCGCCTTCGCTATGAAGCTCAATTTCCTTCCTCCCCTCAGCCGTGGCCTTCGTGCTGTGGCTGGCCTGGCGCTCCGAAGACCGCGAAGTGGTGCGCCTGTCCCTGACGGCGGCCGCCGCCCACTCCGCCGTGCAGCTGCTGGGTGAGTGGACGAGGGGAGTCCTTCCTGGAGCCATGGGGACAGGGAGATCCTCCCGGCTCTTGCTACACTCAAGCAAATGTGCAAGCAGAAAATTCCAGTCTTTATCACTCTTCAAACTTCTGCTCACCTCTGGTCGCAACCCCCTCTAAGCCCCCTCACTGTCCGCCTCAGCCCCTCAATCTGTTATCTGTCTCTCAGCCCCTCAATCTGTTATCTGTCTCTCAACCCCAACTCTGTTGTCTGTCTCTCAGCCCCCCACTCTGTTATCTGTCTCTCAGCCCCCACTCTGTTATCTGTCTCTCAGCCCCCACTCTGTTATCTGTCTCTCAGCCCCCCACTGTCCGCCTCAGCCCCTCAATCTGTTATCTGTATCTCAGCCGCTCAATCTGTCTCTCAGCCCCCCACTCTGTTGTCTGTCTCTCAGCCCCCCACTCTGTTATCTGTCTCTCAGCCCCCCACTGTCCGCCTCAGCCCCTCAATCTGTTATCTGTCTCTCAGCCCCCCACTCTGTTGTCTGTCTTTCAGCCCCCCACTCTGTTATCTGTCTCTCAGCCCCCCACTGTCCGCCTCAGCCCCTCAATCTGTTATCTGTATCTCAGCCCCCCACTCTGTTGTCTGTCTTTCAGCCCCCCACTCTGTTGTCTGTCTCTCAGCCCCTCAATCTGTTTCTCAGCCCCCCACTCTGTTGTCTGTCTTTCAGCCCCTCAATCTCTTTCAGCCCCTCAATCTGTCTCTCAGCCCTTCAATCTGTCTCTCAGCCTCTCAATCTGTTTCTCAGCCCCCCACTCTGTTGTCTGTCTTTCAGCCCCTCAATCTGTCTTTCAGCCCCTCAATCTGTCTCTCAGCCCTTCAATCTGTCTCTCAGCCGCTCAATCTGTTTCTCAGCTCCCCACTCTGTTGTCTGTCTTTCAGCCCCTCAATCTGTCTCTCAGCCCTTCAATCTGTCTCTCAGCCCCTCAATCTGTCTCTCAGCCCCTAAATATTTCTCTCAGCCCCTAAATATTTCTCTCAGCCCCTCAATCCGTCTTTTAGTCTGTTTCTCAGCCCCTTGAAGTATCTCAGCCCCTTGAAGTATCTCATCCCCAAACCCAGCGCTGCCAGCAAGGCGGCTCAGGATTTTCATTTCCGCCCGCACAATCTCCAATGCCCGGAGCTCAAAGCCAGCTAGATAAGATGAACCGGCAGCTCAGTTCAAAGCCACCCCCTGTGCTGGCTGCAGGTGAGCAGTTGAACTCAAGACCTAACAGCCTTCTCGATTTGCAGCTGCCCTAGTGAATCGAACTTGCATGCCACTGGGCCTAATGAAGCATCCAATCCCTACTCAGATCCCAGCTCAGCCTCGCTGCTCTCTCATTTCACCGCTTCGAGATTTCCTGACTGACTCGCCTGAACCGAGTCTTCAAAGCCACCAAATCGATTTTAACTGGTCGGCACGTTCCGACTAGCATTCCTGTTAGCTCAAAATGGGCAGAACACAGTTGAGTTCTTGGAGTTCCTAGAATTGGAATGTCGTGGAAGAAGGTGGGGGAGAAAGGACAGTCAGGGAAGTAGGTTGGTGAGCAGAGTTGGGAAAGCATTCGGAGTGGTGAATATGGGGGAGTCTCGGATGATGGCGGGAGAGATGGGGAGTTTGGGAAGAAGGCGGGGGAGATGGGGAGGGAGTCTGGGAAGAAGGCGGGGGAGATGGGGAGGGAGTCTGGGAAGAAGGCGGGAGAGATGGGGAGGGAGTCTGGGAAGAAGGCGGGCGAGATGGGGAGGGAGTCTGGGAAGAAGCCGGGAGAGATGGGGAGGGAGTCTGGGAAGAAGCCGGGAGAGATGGGGAGGGAGTCTGGGAAGAAGGCGGGGAGATGGGGAGGGAGTCTGGGAAGAAGGCGGGAGAGATGGGGAGGGAGTCTGGGAAGAAGGCGGGAGAGATGGGGAGGGAGTCTGGGAAGAAGGCGGGGGAGATGGGGAGGGAGTCTGGGAAGAAGCCGGGAGAGATGGGGAGGGAGTCTGGGAAGAAGCCGGGAGAGATGGGGAGTCCGGGAAGAAGCCGGGAGAGATGGGGAGTCCGGGAAGAAGCCGGGAGAGATAGGGAGTCTGGGAAAACAATCCAATTAGGAATCGAGCTGGAATTGTAGGGACCGGAGAGCAGGTACAATGTTGCTGAAGGCGCCCTCACCGCCCGCAGTGCCGCTCTGCTCAGCAGTCCTGGGCGCCGCTTGTCCGCCGCTGCCGGCACCGCGCCAGTCGCTGTGGCTTGCGGGCCATGCGGCTGGTCTGGCGGGCGGGCTGCTCTGCCTGCGCAGCGGCCGCCACAGTCTGCGCCGCCACCCGCACAAGCCGCAGCAACAGCAGGCGGAGCAGCCGCGGCCAAACAATCAGCTGCTGGAAGGCTGGCAGAGAGGCGGTTTTGCACAGGGAGACTGCAAAAAGCAGCAGTAAACGATTCCCAACGACCAAGGACTGCGGGTCCATATCCGTCTAGAAGTCCTTGTTTCTGCTTGTAGTAAAGGCTGAACGTCTCTGCCGACTAGACGTGAAACTGTTCATACGAGCAGGTCATCAGTATAATTTTCACTATTAACTACTTTTTCTTATTTATTAGCCGTTGCTACGAGCTTAGTGGTTTGTTGTAGAAAAGTAAAGCTAATTTTTGCCGCTCTAAAAATTTCGGTTACTGGGGCTGCATCCCGTGCGCAAGTCAGTGATGGGTTTCTTTGCGACCCATTAATTGCTTTCCCAGCTGCAATAATCACGTTCAGTTTCTCGATGTAAAAGTACACGTTTTCGTATTGCAATATTTATTGTATCGTGCCACCAGAATCTGCTTCTCAAACAGTTCCGGACTTTTAAAACTTCATTTATTCTGCGGAGCAGTGAGCAATTGAAAATTTTAGTTTTCTTCGATAGACAGACCGCACTCTGTAGGGATTTAGATTGGCTCTGTTGGGACTCGGACTGGCTCTGTTGGGACTCGGACTGGCTCTGTTGGGACTCGGACTGGCTCTGTTGGGACTCGGACTGGCTCTGTTGGGACTCGGACTGTCTGTTGGGACTCGGACTGGCTCTGTTGGGACTCGGACTGTCTGTTGGGACTCGGACTGGCTCTGTTGGGACTCGGACTGGCTCTGTTGGGACTCGGACTGGCTCTGTTGGGACTCGGACTGGCTCTGTTGGGACTCGGACTGGCTCTGTTGGGACTCGGACTGGCTCTGCTGGCCAAGATCTCAGAAAATTTTTAGCGCCAAGCACCGATGACCAACAGCTTGTCTCATTTTTATCAATACGAAAACTTTTGCTGTCTTTAGGTTCGCTTTGCACTACTTGCTAGTGCAATAAGTAGTATTGTAGTGACCTTCGAGAAATTTCTATTCGTACGTTTTCTAGAAAGTTCTGTGTCTGAAGCAATTTCTCATTTACTGCATTTTAATATATTTAATAATTAACAAGTATTTGCCAGTCGGTGGGTAAAACTAGCGATAAATAACTAGCAGTATTTTCTTAACAACCATTTTGTTATAATGCATTATATATTTCTAGAACTTTCCGGAAGAGCATCTCAACATTATAAATATACAGCAGCTCAGCTGGAATCTCTTCACTAATCTTTTCCTAGATTCCAATAACATTATTCTATAAACTCATTAATCAGTTGAACCACCGCCTTGCTCTCGTCTCATTACTGAAAAACTCCTTACAACTGGTCCGGTGAGGCGCCGAAGCCCCGTCAGGGGCAGGACAACAAACCAACATGTAAATACTGCCTGAACTTTCGCCCGTCATCATCACCGTCAGCACATCGCATGTACCATCGTCAACAACGCCTCACAATCCACTCAGCAATCATCCGATTCCGCAGCAACTCCACAGCAACGCAGGACTCCTTCGACGACCAATCAAACCACGCCAACACGGGCTAACAAAGGCCTATCGACCGAGCTTCCTGCACCGATCCAGCTTCTCCAAGAGCCTTCAACCAAAGCAGTTCCGACCAACATCACCGGGGAGTCATCATTTCAAAGGCCTAACACGAGGTCAGCCGACAAACCGCGGTGATCGTCCCGGCCACACCGTCGCATCACATCCGCAGTTTCCGGCCCATCTCATGCGCTCCCTCTGTGCTGCCCAGCCGCAGAGCGACTGCCCGCCGTCGTCCCCCGCCGTAGTCCAGGGAGTCGTCTGTCTGCAACTCGGCAACTTCCGTAGGTCGCACCAGCCCCAGCGCCATTCCGCCATTCTGGAGCAACGCAGGAAGACGCACGAGTGGACCAGCCGCCGTTCCATTCGACACATCTACCGCGAAGCGACATCACCACATTCAGCCAGCAATCATCACCACGAAACCATCAGCATCGACATCCATCTCGTGCGCTTCGCCTGGTACCTTCGGCCGCAGAGCGACAACCCGCCAATTTCTCCGGTACACCTCATCCAGGGTGTCGTCTGTCTGCATCCGGCAGCACCCAGTTTGGTCCCACGTCCGACAATCCGCCAACCGGAGCACCAGTCGAGGACACAAGTGGATCGATCGCCATCAGATCAGACTCCATCGCCGAATCCATTCGAATTGACAGTAACTTATCCTGAGTACCGCATTTCATCGCATATTTTTAAACCATAGATACTGTACTTTTCCATAGGGACTCCGTCTTCCGCAGGGGGACTGTTGTAGTGACCTTCGAGAAATTTCTATTCGTACGTTTTCTAGAAAGTTCTGTGTCTGAAGCAATTTCTCATTTACTGCATTTTAATATATTTAATAATTAACAAGTATTTGCCAGTCGGTGGGTAAAACTAGCGATAAATAACTAGCAGTATTTTCTTAACAACCATTTTGTTATAATGCATTATATATTTCTAGAACTTTCCGGAAGAGCATCTCAACATTATAAATATACAGCAGCTCAGCTGGAATCTCTTCACTAATCTTTTCCTAGATTCCAATAACATTATTCTATAAACTCATTAATCAGTTGAACCACCGCCTTGCTCTCGTCTCATTACTGAAAAACTCCTTACAGTATATTAGGATTTTTGGTTTTTCCAAAGCAATTACTTAGTGATTTGAGTAAAAATACCAAGGGAGAATCGTCTTTACTATGGTCTGTTCTGACTGATTTTGAGTGGAGATCTGCAAGAATATAAAAATTCGAGTTCGAGGCTCAGTCTTACAAAGATTTTTTGAGGATTTGTTTGAGTAAGCTCTTTGATGCACTGCTAGCACCTGCAGTGAGTAGTGCAAGATCAAGAGCGGCCTTTGATGCACTGCTAGCACCTGCAGTGAGTAGTGCGAGATCAAGAGCGGCCTTTGATGCACTGCTAGCACCTGCAGTGAGTAGTGCGAGATCAAGAGCGGCCTTTGATGCACTGCTAGCACCTGCAGTGAGTAGTGCGAGATCAAGAGCGGCCTTTGATGCACTGCTAGCACCTGCAGTGAGTAGTGCGAGTCAAGAGCGGCCTTTGATGCACTGCTAGCACCTGCAGTGAGTAGTGCGAGATCAAGAGCGGCCTTTGATGCACTGCTAGCACCTGCAGTGAGTAGTGCGAGATCAAGAGCGGCCTTTGATGCACTGCTAGCACCTGCAGTGAGTAGTGCGAGATCAAGAGCGGCCTTTGATGCACTGCTAGCACCTGCAGTGAGTAGTGCAATGGAGCTGATTTCTATCGAGCAAAAAACACTTGCCAGTTTCAAAGCGGCAGCCCAACAGGCTGAGCAAAGGCTTACCCGCAGAGCGGTGCTGATGACGGCCGGGGTCTACACTGAGGAAGCTGGCAGGAGGTGCAGAGATTTGCCCCATCACTCTGCCGGCCTCGCAGCAGATCGCCGCTAACAGGATTAAGCGATAAAACTGTCCCTTCAGGCGGCCCGGGCCTCGCCGTCCGCCCCAGTTAGCGTCACCTGTCAGCGCCGGGCGGCCAATTTTGCAGCCGCGGAGGGCCCTCGGGCGCAGCCTATTAGCTGATTAGGGGCCCGGGGCAGCCCCCCAAATGCCACTCTCGCTCTCTGGCAGGGCTGAGAGAAGTCACGCCGGCTGGCTCAGAGCTGCCGTTACCGGCAGGGGGCTGCAGGCGGTCACTCTTGTTGATTTCTCAGGCCAGCGGTGTCAGGCCGAATTTTCTATTTCGGCAAATCACTCAGCTGCCGCAATCACATTTGCCGAGCGACAGCCGCAGTTTCCATGCGATGCCCCAAGGAGGAACAAAAGAAAGCAGAGACCAATTTGGAGGACTGCTCGGCTTGTGTGAAGCGGGGAATGCTTGGCTTGTGTGAAGTGGGGAATGCTCGGCTAGTTTGAAGCGGGGAATGCTCGGCTTGTGTGAAGCGGGGAATGCTTGGCTTGTGTGAAGCGGGGAATGCTTGGCTTGTGTGAAGCGGGGAATGCTTGGCTTGTGTGAAGTGGGGAATGCTCGGCTCGTTTGAAGCGGGGAATGCTTGGCTTGTGTGAAGTGGGGAATGCTCGGCTTGTGTGAAGCGGGGAATGCTCGGCTTGTGTGAAGCGGGGGAAAAATCAGGCTAGAGGTATGGAACACTAGAAATATGGACTCACCCCGAAAATAGGACCAACCCAGTTATGGCTTAAAATAAGCCTTTAGTCATCATTTGCATCACAAGTTTTCCAGCTCAATTTTTTAAATTCGCTTTTAATCTTTCCGTGACTCTGACGGTGACCCAAATGTGTTTCAACCAAATTCGGCCAAGAATGACGGCCTTACGAGTTAGTTTAAAATCACGAGAATCTGAGAACACAGCAACATAAAGAATACAAAGTTCTCTCCGGCCTTGAATTCCACTAATGAAATGCGGAGCTTCAATTTTGCCGAGCCTCCAGTCTCAATACGGCATGTTTTGGCGAGCCAGTTGAGCCAATTGGCAAACACAGGGGAGCAGGGAACGGCGAACGCAGCACCAGTCCATGAGATAATGAAATGCTTCGCTTCGCACATCTCCGGCTGGAAAATCGCAAAGCGCTAATGACCGCAGGCTCCGCTCAGATTTGGGCAGCCAAAGAGGCTGAAGCTGGCACCGGCCCGTTCTCACCTGCCGCGGAAAAGCGTGCTAAATTGGCTGCAAGCGAACACCTGAAAGGTGAAAATTGAAGCAGCCACTTTGCCCGCAATATCAAGTTTTCTATTCTCTCCGAGTGACGCGTCTCGGCTGGGGCGAACTCCCAGCTTCCCAGCTCGCGGGGCTGACAGAAGTCACAATCAATAGGCTGAGCAGGGAGGCTGCGAGGGAGCAGAAGACGTCAAAAAGCAGAGGAGAGCCCAGAAATTCGATCCCATGGCCGGCGGCTTTGATGGCGGAGCACGATCGGCCGCTTTGCTGCTCAAAAAATATTCGGGAGGCCCCCAAGGAGAGACTGGGGCGGGGGCACGCGACCCACTTCAGTCCGGGGAGCCTGAGGGGATTCCCGGGTAATTGGCATAGTTGCCTGACATCACGGGCTGCCTGACATCACGGGCTGCCTGACATCCCGGGCCCGCTGGAATGGGCGGCCAAACTGGCGAGTCCCCGCCTCCGAGGTCCCATCGATCTCCCGCGAGCTCGCAGCAGAAGACAAAGGGCCTCACCTGAGTAGAATATTTTCCGAGAAAGGGACTGAGCTCTAATGTGGAGGCCGCCCATTGAAAGCCACACCTGATCCCCTGCAGTGGGAGGAGGAGCTGGTGGAAAATCCATCATTGCCATCTCAAGCAGCCCGATTGCAGATCAGATCGGCAGATATCATTGAGGCAATCGAGTTCTCAACTCACCGTGTTGTCAAGGCGGCGCTGGTAGATTCCCATTATGGGCTCAGATGCCGTCAAGTTACCCAACCGACCGCCGCTTCCCAGCCGCAAAACTTTTTATCCCGAAATCCAAATAATAATTAGGAATTTTACTGCTGCTCTGGGAGAATCGCAGTGCATGGGAATTCTGTTGCTGCGGCAGGCGGCCCCTCCGTGCCGGTCTGCTAATTGCACTGCCCGCAAGCTCACCTGTCAATCAAGCTTTCTGTCTGGACAGCCCCCCGCTGTGCGGGGGCTGCGCTGACTGACTTGCGATCTGATGCTGTCTTTGTTTCTGTTTGCGATGCAGCTTCTATGTGTTCGAATAAACTAAACTAAATAAAATAGACGAGTTCTGTTGTCGAGATGGTCGCACCGTGCTCAGAAAGTCACTTGAAAAAGTCAATTCAGTGCTCAGAAAGTCACTAGAAAAAGTCAATTCAGTGCTCAGAAAGTCACTTGAAAAAGTCAATTCAGTGCTCAGAAAGTCACTTGAGAAGGTCAATTCAGTGCTCAGAAAGTCACTTGAGAAGGTCAATTCGGTGCTCAGAAAGTCACTTGAAAAAGTCAATTCAGTGCTCAGAAAGTCACTTGAAAAATTCGATAATTCAGTGCTCAGAAAGTCACTTGAAAAAGTCAATAATTCAGTGCTCAGAAAGTCAATTGAAAAAGTGAATTCTGTGCTCAGAAAGTCACTTGAGAAAGTCAATTCAGTGCTCAGAAAGTCAATTAAAAAAGTCAATTCAGTGCTCAGAAAGTCACTTGAAAAAGTCAATAATTCAGTGCTCAGAAAGTCAATTGAAAAAGTCAATTCAGTGCTCAGAAAGTCACTTGAAAAAGTCAATAACTCAGTGCTCAGAAAGTCACTTGAGAAAGTCAATTCAGTGCTCAGAAAGTCTCTTTAGAAGGTCAATTCGGTGCTCAGAAAGTTACCCAGGTGCTCAAAATTCATACCAACATTCATAAGGCACATGTTGCCAGTGCACTTACGTGCGTGGCTTCGGAGGTGTGGCTTCAGCCCGGCACTCGTACATACAAATATTTGTTCCCCCGTGTCGAGCTTCCATCTCACAATTGCTCTATGCAGCTTTCCAGGAAACTCACGCAGCTACTCAACTTCTCAGCACACTGATTGCAACCCCTCTCGAGCGCTCCAAGGCTCTCAAGGCCCCATCAAAGAGCTGCTCCCATTGTTCTGGCCGACCCTGGGCCGTGTTTGTTATTAAAAAGCCGGGCAGCGGTGCTAAAGACGCCAATCAAGCCGAATGCAGCAGCGGTTCGTCATTGACCTGCCGATTCCAGCAAATATTGCAGGCCGCTGAGGCTGTCAATCAAAGCCAGCCTCACTCATGATCCCCATCACTTGCTGCGCGCGGCTAGTTATAAAGTTATCGCCTGTGTTTCTGCTGGGAGAATAAATCTAAATAAGGAAATTAATTCCTCCAGAGCAAAAGCAGAACGCAGCAGCCATTTTTTCATACAACTGCACTGATCTGAATTGGCTGCATTGATCTGAATTGGCTGCATTGATCTGAATTGGCTGCATTGATCTGAATTGGCTGCACTGATCTGAATTGGCTGCATTGATCTGAATTGGCTGCACTGATCTGGATTGGCTGCATTGATCTGAATTGGCTACATTGATCTGAATTGGCTGCACTGATCTGAATTGGCTGCATTGATCTGAATTGGCTGCACTGATCTGAATTGGCTGCATTGATCTGAATTGGCTGCATTGATCTGAATTGGCTGCACTGATCTGAATTGGCTGCATTGATCTGAATTGGCTGCATTGATCTGAATTGGCTGCACTGATCTGAATTGGCTGCATTGATCTGAATTGGCTGCACTGATCTGAATTGGCTGCACTGATCTGAATTGGCTGCATTGATCTGAATTGGCTGTATTGGTCTGAATGTCTGAATTGATGCAGCAGTTCAGACAACAAGGCTGGAACACCTGAAGGCCACAATAATATTGCCATTAGTGTCCGCTGGGCCAAGGGCTGGAAGCCCTCCTATGCTCAGGATTACAAAATTCGACGAGGCAATTTGGCGACCAGATATTGAAGACTCCTCTCAGTCGCTTCGCATTCATTCCTCGATGTATTCTTTAACCAATAACTTGGGGGCAACTCAACCTTCCCTCTGTCGCCTCCTCTCCCTTCCCCTTCGATTGGGAGATTTTTCCCCAGCCAGGACGCAGCGATTGGCTCGCGCGGCGGGAAAGAACGGATCGGCTGCTCCGGAGGCTGAGGTGGGCCGGCTGTTGATGAGGCAGCTGGGGAGGCTGGGTTGGGTGCCGCCGAGAATCCCCCAAATACGGAGGCCCGCGCGCCTCTCAGCCGAAAGCTCGAATTTTCATTTTGGCGCTTCGCACCCGGAGAGAAAATTCGAATCTCCAGCCCAGACTGCAGCCACTCAGCCGGATGTACCTGGAGGCCGGAATGGGCGGGCTGCCTGCGCACCAGCATCAGCAGCATCACGGAAGCTTCATTACCCACACGGCTGCCGGAGCTTCAAGAATCTACGGATCCATCGGGGCTGGTGGGAGCGGCAGCGGCGGCTTCCCGGGCTTCAGCGGCTTTGGCTGCCCCCATCCGCCTGCGCCGCCGCCGCCCCAGGTTGGCAGGTCGGCGAGCTTCGCCATCCACGAGCTTCTGGGGCTCGGCCAGCAGATGGCGCAGGCCGCCGCCGCCGCCGCAGCCGTTTCGTCTGGCCCCGCCGCCGCCGCAGCCAGCGCAGCTCCACCCGCAGACTGCGGCAGCGCCACCGATGACCGCCTTGCCTCCTGCTGGCGCCGTTCCCTTGGCAACGCGGCGGTATCCGCGGCGGCGGCGGCTGCAGCTGCGGCGGTGTCTGCAGCAGCGGCGTCCGCCACTTCGAGCTCCCCTGCCGATGGCAGTGGTGGATTCGATCTGCATCTGAATGGCGGTAGGTGGCTTCTGATTTTTAATTCCCCTCTAGTATTCACTGCTCTAATAGTGGGGCTCCGGCTCTTCCCAGCTCAGGTGATCGGGGCAGATTAAGGCGCCGAGGTGGATTGGGGCACCGGGGCAGATTAAGGCGCCGAGGTGGATTGGGGCACCGGGGCAGATTAAGGCGCCGAGGTGGATTGGGGCACCGGGGCAGATTGGGGCACCGGGGCAGATTGGGGCACCGGGGCAGATTGGGGCACCGGGGCAGATTGGGGCACCGGGGCAGATTGGGGCACCGGGGCAGATTGGGGCACCGGGGCAGATTGGGGCACCGGGGCAGATTGGGGCGCCGGCTCTCCCCAGCTCAGGTGCTGTAAAGGCGCCAGCCCAGCTCGGAGATGCAGGGCTCATTCTAAGGCAATTCGCCTTTATTCGGTTATTCCCATCTAGCTCCTCTATCTAAGGTTCAAGCCCCCTCATCTTCGGCTTCTTGACTGGCGCGCCGCCTCCCCGATCCAGGAACTCCTGGCGAGCCACCCTGCAGGCTCAGGCAAAGTCCATGCGGACTCAACTGGGGTTTTGAAGCCAGGGATCGATCGCCCCCGCTAACAGCCCTCAACTCCCGTGGCTCATCCAGGAGCTTTCGGCTTTAACCCAGAAAGTGCAGGTGTTGGAGTTGAGAAAGAGGCCGGACTCGACCTTATCAGTCGGTCTGAAATCCGGCTTTGAATGGCATGCAGCCCTGCAATCATCGGGGCTCACAAAATTGAAATTTCAGACGGCGCCCAACTCAGAGGCCTCGGCGGGGACGAAGGCGGTGGCTTTGGAGGGAAAAAGAAGAAAAAGAAGAGGCGACATCGGTAAGTCAGCCTGAGATTGGTGCTGTCTGAGCTGAGATGGGTGCTGTCTGAGCTGAGATGGGTGCTGTCTGAGCTGAGATGGGTGCTGTCTGAGCTGAGATGGGTGCTGTCTGAGCTGAGATGGGTGCTGTCTGAGCTGAGATGGGTGCTGTCTGAGCTGAGATGGGTGCTGTCTGAGCTGAGATGGGTGCTGTCTGAGCTGAGATGGGTGCTGTCTGAGCTGAGATGGGTGCTGTCTGAGCTGAGATGGGTGACGGCTGCAAGGTGGAACATTTGAGTCCCCCCACCTGAAAGGTGTTTAGCGAAGTGTTTCCCAGCATCGTCGCTCTCCATCACCGCACTGTTACGCCAGTGGCCCCCGGAGCGGAAGGCGCGGCTCTGTATTTACAATTTTTGCATCGGGTCACCGCCTGCGAATGGCCGCCCCAATCGAAAGCAGTTGAATGGCAACAGAGTGGGCGCTCTGTTATTCTTGGTCGGGGAAGAATCTCCCAGAGGCGCCCCTGCTGCTCGCTCCAATTAATCGCCGGGTTTATTTTCGCACGGCCTCCCACGAATTTCGGGGCTTAATTAAGAGCAGAGATTCGGTGGCTGGCGCCCACTTGACACCCGCTGGATTCTCCCAGCACAGGTGCGCTGCTGGGACGGGGAAATTGGCAATTCCCGCTGCCCGCCCACTTACCGGCCTCCGCATTCGATATCATCTGGCCCGCTGGAGATGCCAATCTGCAGATAAAACTGCAGTCTTCATCAGCACTCAGTGCCGGGCCCGGTCAGCAGCCCAATAACAAATTTTGCTGCTCCGTGGGCAATGCAGACAAAACTCCCTTTCTAGCGAGACCCTGGGGCGGGCAGCAACTCCAGGACGTCAATTACTGACGCCAGCCCGCATGACCCGGAGGGCCTGCCGCGCTCATGGCTGTCGCAGAATTTGCTGCAGTACCTGCCGCTGCTGCTGATGCGCAGGCAGGCTCGCATTATGCTAATTAGGCTGGCAGAGCAAGCCAAACAGCTGTCCATCTAAAACTGCCATCACAGGCCTGTCAGATAAACTGCAGTGTAGCGGGTAGTAAATTATCGCCCACCTGCCTGTCAGCTCTGTTGAATTGAATGGCTAGCAGGTTAATTTCATTAGGGCAAGTAAAGCAGAGGGTTGGGAGGGGGGCAGCAGACTGACAGTTTCCTCCTCACAGCGGGGCTTCATCATCAGCTTCATTAAAGTGGATGGCCGGGCGCGCAACACTTTCCACGAAACCGTTTAGCATGAATGCCTGCCCAGTACTTGACAACAGTCAGTTTCTGTGCTGCATGGGGAAAGTCGCGCATCACTCAGGTTGAGCTGCCTGATTGCTTCTGAGTTAATTTGACCTTTGGAAAGTCCGGCAGGTGCAGCAGGTGATAAGGAGGGAGAGGGGATGAGAATTAGAGATAAATTAAGCGTCAGGGCCAAGGATTGGCATCCGAGTGAAACTTAGAAGTGAATAGGGTTAAGAACAAGGGGTGGGGGTTAAGAACAAGGGGTGGGGGCAAGGACAATGGGTGGGAGACAAGCCTAAAGAATCTAGTGGACATATATGATATATAAAGTTGTATATAATATATAATATATATATAATATAATATATAATATATAATAATATATAATATATAAAGTTCGCGTTGGTGCGAAGTGAAGCTGAGTTTTCTGCAGAAAAGCCCTCCAAATGCATAGCGAATGCATGAGAATTCAAGGAGCATCCGGGAATGGCTCTTGCAGCCCTGTGCTCTCCGCTTCCCACAGCACGATCTTCAGCAGCCATCAGATCGAGGAGCTGGAGAAGGCCTTCAGCGAAGCGCACTACCCAGACGTTTACCAGCGCGAGGTGCTCAGCCTGAAGACTGACCTGCCCGAGGATAGAATCCAGGTGTGGTTCCAGAACCGGCGGGCCAAGTGGCGCAAGACTGAGAAGACCTGGGGCAAGTCCTCCATCATGGCTGAGTACGGCTTGTACGGAGCCATGGTGAGACACTCGCTACCTCTGCCCGAGAACATCCTCCGGGACGCGGGCGACTCGCCGGAGAAGTCCAGCGCTCCCTGGCTGCTTGGTGAGGCCTTCAGATGCGCTCTTAGTTTGTTCATTAGTTAGTTAGTTAGTTAGTTAGTTAGTTAGTTAGTTAGTTAGTTAGTTAGTTAGATAGTTAGTTAGTTAGTTAGTTAGTTAGTTAGTTAGTTAGTTAGTTAGTTAGTTAGTTAGTTAGTTAGTTAGTTAGTTAGTTAGTTAGTTAGTTAGTTAGTTAGTTAGTTAGTTAGTTAGTTAGTTAGTTAGTTAGTTAGTTAGTTAGTTAGTTAGTTAGTTAGTTAGTTAGTTAGTTAGTTAGTTAGTTAGTTAGTTAGTTAGTTAGTTAGTTAGTTAGTTAGTTAGTTAGTTAGTTAGTTAGTTAGTTAGTTAGTTAGTTAGTTAGTTAGTTAGTTAGTTAGTTAGTTAGTTAGTTAGTTAGTTAGTTAGTTAGTTAGTTAGTTAGTTAGTTAGTTAGTTAGTTAGTTAGTTAGTTAGTTAGTTAGTTAGTTAGTTAGTTAGTTAGTTAGTTAGTTAGTTAGTTAGTTAGTTAGTTAGTTAGTTAGTTAGTTAGTTAGTTAGTTAGTTAGTTAGTTAGTTAGTTAGTTAGTTAGTTAGTTAGTTAGTTAGTTGGTTAGTTAGTTAGTTAGTTAGTTAGTTAGTTAGTTAGTTAGTTAGTTAGTTAGTTAGTTAGTTAGTTAGTTAGTTAGTTAGTTAGTTAGTTAGTTAGTTAGTTAGTTAGTTAGTTAGTTAGTTAGTTAGTTAGTTAGTTAGTTAGTTAGTTAGTTAGTTAGTTAGTTAGTTAGTTAGTTAGTTAGTTAGTTAGTTAGTTAGTTAGTTAGTTAGTTAGTTAGTTAGTTAGTTAGTTAGTTAGTTAGTTAGTTAGTTAGTTAGTTAGTTAGTTAGTTAGTTAGTTAGTTAGTTAGTTAGTTAGTTAGTTAGTTAGTTAGTTAGTTAGTTAGTTAGTTAGTTAGTTAGTTAGTTAGTTAGTTAGTTAGTTAGTTAGTTAGTTAGTTAGTTAGTTAGTTAGTTAGTTAGTTAGTTAGTTAGTTAGTTAGTTAGTTAGTTAGTTAGTTAGTTAGTTAGTTAGTTAGTTAGTTAGTTAGTTAGTTAGTTAGTTAGTTAGTTAGTTAGTTAGTTAGTTAGTTAGTTAGTTAGTTAGTTAGTTAGTTAGTTAGTTAGTTAGTTAGTTAGTTAGTTAGTTAGTTAGTTAGTTAGTTAGTTAGTTAGTTAGTTAGTTAGTTAGTTAGTTAGTTAGTTAGTTAGTTAGTTAGTTAGTTAGTTAGTTAGTTAGTTAGTTAGTTAGTTAGTTAGTTAGTTAGTTAGTTAGTTAGTTAGTTAGTTAGTTAGTTAGTTAGTTAGTTAGTTAGTTAGTTAGTTAGTTAGTTAGTTAGTTAGTTAGTTAGTTAGTTAGTTAGTTAGTTAGTTAGTTAGTTAGTTAGTTAGTTAGTTAGTTAGTTAGTTAGTTAGTTAGTTAGTTAGTTAGTTAGTTAGTTAGTTAGTTAGTTAGTTAGTTAGTTAGTTAGTTAGTTAGTTAGTTAGTTAGTTAGTTAGTTAGTTAGTTAGTTAGTTAGTTAGTTAGTTAGTTAGTTAGTTAGTTAGTTAGTTAGTTAGTTAGTTAGTTAGTTAGTTAGTTAGTTAGTTAGTTAGTTAGTTAGTTAGTTAGTTAGTTAGTTAGTTAGTTAGTTAGTTAGCCTACAGGAGAATTACGAAACAAAATCATATTCGCTGTCTACCATTGCAGGAATGCACAAGAAAAGCATCGAGGCCTCCAAGAAGTTCAAGGAGCACTCGGACCTCTCGCCCGAAGCTGCAGCAGAACCTGAGAACCCAGCTGAGGTGTGAAGAAAACCCTGACTGACAATCAAAAACCAACAACTTCAATCAAAGCTGTCGATCATGTCAATCTGCGTTCTGTGACTGACTTGTGTTCTCCTTACATTGCAGTCACTTTCTTTACGTACCCGACAATCGGACACAATGCCAGTACAATGAACTGATACCCCAATTCCTAATCACACTACGAGCTACGCCCCGCGTCTACTGTAAATAGCAGCTAAGCCTCTCCCAAATAAAATTCCACTCTATCAGCTGCCTCTCAGCTGCCGCTTGCGCGGTGCCTCGGAGTTTTCAGTGCAAGCAAGAGTGCAAAGAAATACACGGCCGGCATGGACGACTCCCTGAGCGTAGATTTTCAGTAGATTGTTGGTGTTCAAACGCAATTATAAGCAAAGCATGTGATTGTTTCCTTATCTTCTATTGCAAAGGCTGGAGTCCTTATCTTGGCTGCAGCTGTGCAAATATTGGCTGCAGCTGTGCAAATATTGGCTGCAGCTGTGCAAATATTGGCTGCAGCTGTGCAAATATTGGCTGCAGCTGTGCAAATATTGGCTGCAGCTGTGCAAATATTGGCTGCAGCTGTGCAAATATTGGCTGCAGCTGTGCAAATATTGGCTGCAGCTGTGCAAATATTGGCTGCAGCTGTACAAATATTGGTTGCAGCTGTGCAAATATTGGCTGCAGCTGTGCAAATATTGGCTGCAGCTGTGCAAATATTGGCTGCAGCTGTGCAAATATTGGCTGCAGCTGTGCAAATATTGGCTGCAGCTGTACCAATATTGGCTGCAGCTGTGCAAATATTGGCTGCAGCTGTACAAATATTGGTTGCAGCTGTGCAAATATTGGCTGCAGCTGTGCAAATATTGGCTGCAGCTGTGCAAATATTGGCTGCAGCTGTACAAATATTGGCTGCAGCTGTGCAAATATTGGCTGCAGCTGTGCAAATATTGGCTGCAGCTGTGCAAATATTGGCTGCAGCTGTGCAAATATTGGCTGCAGCTGTGCAAATATTGGCTGCAGCTGTGCAAATATTGGCTGCAGCTGTGCAAATATTGGCTGCAGCTGTGCAAATATTGGCTGCAGCTGTGCAAATATTGGCTGCAGCTGTACAAATATTGGTTGCAGCTGTGCAAATATTGGCTGCAGCTGTGCAAATATTGGCTGCAGCTGTGCAAATATTGGCTGCAGCTGTACAAATATTGGTTGCAGCTGTGCAAATATTGGCTGCAGCTGTGCAAATATTGGCTGCAGCTGTGCAAATATTGGCTGTAGCTGTGCAAATATCGGGCACAGCTGTGCAAATATTGGCTGCAGCTGTGCAAATATTGGCTGCAGCCCTAAAAAACAGCAGTTTAAGCCTGGTGGCCAGAAGAAGACAAAATTGAAGCATTCCGGGCCTGCAACCCGAAGGGGGGCCCATCACAAGCTCGAAAAATCACATCGTCGAAAAGCATCCACCATCACAACCTCGAAAAGTCATAAGCTCGAAAAATCATATCGTCGAAAACTGATTTAGCAGCCACCATCACAAGCTCGAAAAGTCATAGGCTCGAAAAATCACATCGTCGAAAAGTTTAGCAACCACCAACACAAGCTCGAAAAGTCACATTGTCGAAAAGGTTAGCAACCACCATCACAAGCTTGAATAGGGTTAGGGTTACAGCTTGTGCCTTAGGGTTAGGGCTTAGGGTTAGTTTAGGGTTGGGGTTAGAACTAGTGCCTTTAAGTTAGGGTTTAGGGTCAGGCTAGGGTTGGGGTTAGGGTTATGGTTCAGGGTTAGGCTAGGGTACTGGTGCCTCTTACTTAACCCTCTAAGGGTTAGGGTTAGTGCCTTGGGGCTAGGGTTAGAGCTTGTGCCTTTTCGAGCTTGTGATGATGTTTACTAAACTTTTCGACGATATGATTTTTCGAGCTTGTGAGTTTTCGAGCTTGTGATGGTGGTTGCTAAACTTTTCGACGATGTGAGTTTTCGAGCTTGTGAGTTTTCGAGCTTGTGATGGTGATTGCTAAGTCAGTTTTCGACGATGTGATTTTTCGAGCTTGTGAGTTTTCTAGCTTGTGATGGTGGTTGCTAAACTTTTCGACGATGTGAGTTTTCGAGCTTGTGAGTTTTCGAGCTTGTGATGGAGCCCTGTTTCGACGATGTGAGTTTTCGAGCTCATGACTTTTCGAGCTTATGATGGAGTCCTGTTTCGACGATGTGAGTTTTCGAGCTTGTGAGTTTTCGAGCTTGTGATGGAGCCCTGTTTCGACGATGTGAGTTTTCGAGCTCATGACTTTTCGAGCTTATGATGGAGTCCTGTTTCGACGATGTGAGTTTTCGAGCTCATGACTTTTCGAGCTTATGATGGCGACCCACCCGAAGTGGCTGCATGGACGGCTCGCTGGGCCGTGAGCTTCTTCTCGCTGCTCCTCTGCCAGTAAACTCCAGCGGGACAGCCATTTTGCCTGTTTTTCACAGCGGTCGCAAGATGCGGATTTGTCACGCAAAGAGGATTTTTATCCCTGCAGGAGAGCCGAGAAAACCGAGTGGAAGCCGCTCCGAAATTACGCGATAATTAGGGGCTGGAAAAGGATCGGGACGTGATTTTCCTGATTGACTCGCTCTTAGCGGAGTGAAAGACGGCTGAGCCTGAGTTTGAGGAAACATCTTCTTGGTTTGGGATGCGCTGTGATAATTGTATCTGCCATTGACTGACTGAGGGATGCCATTGGAGCTGCCTGTAAGAGATGCCACTAGAGCTGTCTGTAAGAGATTCCACTAGAGCTGTCTGTAAGAGATGCCATTAGAGCTGTCTGTAAGAAATGCCATTAGAGCTGTCTGTAAGAGATGCCACTAGAGCTGTCTGTAAGAAATGCCATTAGAGCTGTCTGTAAGAGATGCCACTAGAGCTGTCTGTAAGAGATTCCACTAGAGCTGTCTGTAAGAGATGCCATTAGAGCTGTCTGTAAGAGATGCCACTAGAGCTGTCTGTAAGAGATGCCACTAGAGCTGTCTGTAAGAGATGCCATTAGAGCTGTCTATAAGAGATGAGGTTGGAGCAGTGATTCTGTGCGAGATGCCACTCGTATCTATTGATGATTGAAAAGGCTTGATTCTCGTGCATTTATTGCTCTTCTAAAGCCCAGCATTTCCCAGTCAGTTTTTAATCAGCTCAGATAAAAAACATGCAATTAACTTGAGAACCCCCCAGACTCCTTGCCGCTCCGCCGAGTGCCTCAAGTGGCCGATCACGGCCAGCTGAAGAGCCCCCAATGCATGTCTATGGGAATAATTGTCAAGTCAGCTCAGAGCGGCCCGCCTGGCTGCACACTGCGCAGCCGCTGTGAGCCGGCGCGTGCGGCTACCCAAAGCCTGCCGCCAATCGCCACAGGCGCCGAGGCAATTCCGGAGCACCTTGAGAGCACCTGGGAGAAGAGGCGAATAGAAATGCTCCCTGGCAACACAGCGGGAGGCGGGGACGAGGCGGAGTGGGGGCGGAGTCGGCAGAGATCTCAGCGGGGGCTGTTCATTAGCTGAGCACAAAAAACTGGGAGATGAGCAGGCAAGCTCAAATAAGCAGGAATAATGAAGCCGCGGTAAGGTTGGCTTCATAAATTGTCAGACTAAGTATCAAACGCTTCTAAGATGTTGCGGAGTCATTGATAAAATGAGAATGTAACATTTTGAATGCGATTTTTAGGCCTTCTTATCGATAGATTGACTTTAAGTCAAAAATACACATAGAGACGTGATTGCAGACACCTGATTGCAGACACCTGATTGCAGACACCTGATTGCAGACACCTGATTGCAGACACCTGATTGCAGACACCTGATTGCAGACACCTGATTGCAGACACCTGATTGCAGACACCTGATTGCAGACACCTGATTGCAGACACCTGATTGCAGACACCTGATTGCAGACACCTGATTGCAGACACCTGATTGCAGACACCTGATTGCAGACACCTGATTGCAGACACCTGATTGCAGACACCTGATTGCAGACACCTGATTGCAGACACCTGATTGCAGACACCTGATTGCAGACACCTGATTGCAGACACCTGATTGCAGACACCTGATTGCAGACACCTGATTGCAGACACCTGATTGCAGACACCTGATTGCAGACACCTGATTGCAGACACCTGATTGCAGACACCTGATTGCAGACACCTGATTGCAGACACCTGATTGCAGACACCTGATTGCAGACACCTGATTGCAGACACCTGATTGCAGACACCTGATTGCAGACACCTGATTGCAGACACCTGATTGCAGACACCTGATTGCAGACACCTGATTGCAGACACCTGATTGCAGACACCTGATTGCAGACACCTGATTGCAGACACCTGATTGCAGACACCTGATTGCAGACACCTGATTGCAGACACCTGATTGCAGACACCTGATTGCAGACACCTGATTGCAGACACCTGATTGCAGACACCTGATTGCAGACACCTGATTGCAGACACCTGATTGCAGACACCTGATTGCAGACACCTGATTGCAGACACCTGATTGCAGACACCTGATTGCAGACACCTGATTGCAGACACCTGATTGCAGACACCTGATTGCAGACACCTGATTGCAGACACCTGATTGAGACGTGATGCTTTGATCAGAATACAAATGCTTTGTGATTCTATAGAATATACATTTTTCTCATGAGCGATTGCCTACTAAAGAGTAGCGAGAATAGAACTGGAAGCCAATCTCATAGTCCATACAAAAGGCTGCAATTTGAAAAACAAGTAGAATGAATAAATCTTGAACGCTAACGAGTGCATCAATGGCTGAAAGTTAAGTTGAGAACAACATAATTATGGACCTACAAACTGCAACACTGGAGCAACTAGCGAAATTCCTTTGCTATTTTACGCCTGTCTAAAAAAGTCTGACGGCACGTTCTATTCGCCTACGCTTGTGGCGTGGGAATTCACGCCGGTCTATATCGGCACTTTATGAAGCTTTGCTCCCTGGATATCATCAATGAGCCGCTATTTCATTCTGCCAATCAAACATTGAAGCATGCCTGCAATGCTTTCTTGCGTCTTGGAGAGAGGGTCCAACAGGCGGAAGACCTGGCTAAACTTCGCAAGTATTTTGACAGGAGAAATCCAACTAAACTGCAAGATGAAGTTTATTTCAATGTACTATTTTATTTTGGTAATTGGGGCCGGGAATGGCTTAGAGGACTAACTGCTACTTTTCCGAGAAGAGTCTGGCGGAGGAAGAGAAGCCATCATCGTTCTACAAGTTGGAACCAGCAAGAATGTCCACGGATCAATGGACATGAAGAAGAGCAAGCAAGCTATAATGGTGGAATTGGCAGACTGGAAATCTTGTCCCGTTTTCCCGTTTCGCCTGTAGTTTTAGCTGTGCCAAAAATAAAGCAAGTGCCTGGATGGAATGGATCAGATTTTTTCCTGCGACCGAGGCCGCGTGCAGGCTCCGATGGCCTGTGGTACACAAAACAGGCAATAGGCATCAATACGCTAGGACCCATGCTAAAGTGCATATCTGCTAGTGCCGAGATGTCGCGACCCTATACAGCGCATTGTGTACGGCCTACTGTAGTGACGGAGCTACACGAAGCTGGAACTCCGACAGAGACTATCGCGAAGGTGACTGGGCACAAGTTAATTTCCAAATTTACATTAGCTAATTAAAACAAATGGTGTCATATCCTAAATTATCTAAAAATCATCCATGTTCCATTATTGATTTGCAGACAAGTACATCGGTGGAAAGGTACATCAGGCAAGGAAGAAAGAGATCATGGCCAAGATGAGCAACCACTTGACAGAGGCTCTCGCTGGGCATAGGCCATCAATTGAAAGAGCTAGCGGCAACGGGTCGGCCGAAATAGTGGAAATATCCGAGCAGCCTTAGGGCACAGCTTCTGCATTGCGAATTGCCGCACCGTCAAAAAAGCTGAAGATTGTAGCCGACGGTACCAACAACATTGTGCAATTTACTTTTGAGTAAGGCCTCGACGCTCTGGCAAGTTGTGTATTTGACAGTTGACATTGCTTCTGTATTTTATATAGTTGTGTCCCGATCGTTTCTGTACCAACTGTTGTCATACATAATTAAATAAATGCGTAAAATGTGTCACCTCTCTCTGTTGGGTGTTTTGATGAAGTTCGGCCATAGACAATATCATTCCTGCACGATTTACATCATTCCCGCACGCTGGCTCAAATAAGAATGCACTATGCGGAATTCTATCTATGGCAGCGAGAAGCAAGCAAGCAAGCAATGCTAGCCTGTGTGGCAAAGCTCGCAGTACGCGGCCAGTCGTTTCTCTGCAGACGGTGCGTCAAGCTCGCAGCACCCCTTCCCAATTCAAATCTCAATATAGAAACGGAAAGTTGAATCATTTTCTCAACAGAGATCGACCGACAGTTTGTCTGATTAGAGGTAAGTAGAAGATAGAAAAAATAAGATAGAACTGCTTTTCACTCTGACTCATTTTAAATCCCAAATCCTATAGAAAAGCGCACCAATTCAAGAGGCAAAATGCCACTAGTAGAAGCAAATGTCTGACCTGCACCTTGCCCCCAATTCCCAGATGCTGCTGTCAGCCTGGATCCGAGCGCCTCTCGCAGCGCCCCTGCTGCTGCTGAGCCTGTGTGGTCCGTGCTCGAATTACCCTTTTAAAGACATCGCCATGCAGCAGCTGAAGACCGCCTGTGGCGCCTCGGGGGCGGGCGAGCAGCTGAAGGCTTGGGAATTCTTTGACGAGGAGCTGGCGAGAGCGCTGAGCCTGGCGATGCACAAGGGCTGGGAGTTCTCCGCGTGCAAGGTGGCTACCGGCGGCAGGCAGCTGGAGCTGTTCTTCAGCAAGGACTCGGAATCTGCGGCAATGAGCTGCAGCTATGAAGTCTGGCTGGACTCCAAAATCGAGCTCATCTGCGCCTTTCCGCGCCTGGAGCTGTTTCCACAAGAACTGGCCGCTGCAGCCAGGGGCCTCCTGGATGAGAGCTGCCGGCGGAGTCTGGAGGAGCAGCAGCCGGGCGCGTCAACTGTGCTCACTCGCTGCCGAACTACTGATGAAAATGAGCTGGAGGGAGTCAAGGAAGTCGGGGACGTTCTCCAGTGCAGCACGACCAAGCGGTTCGTGGGCAGCTTCAGGCTCACGGCCTCGTGCGAAGCCCTGCCGGCGGTGAAGGACCTGCTATTTGGCAACAAAACCGGCAAAGGTATCGTTAGAGCTTGCGGATTATTTTTACACCTTCTCCCGTTCTGATTCAACAAAATTGAGATGCCAAATTGCAATAGAAAACTAGAAACGTTTTACTAAGAAGTATTTTCCTCTGATGAAAGTAACTTTGCGTTTTCAGGTGATCCGAAAGTCATGGTCAGTGAGATGATGTGAGCCTTCTCAGCGGCACAGCGGCAGCTGGGTCCACCCGGTCGGTCATCAGACTATTTATTGATCAAAAATGTAACTCAATGCAACTCAATTCTCACGATCCACAAAATAATTTCTGAAATATTATTATCCGCTTAAATGCAAATTAGCCAAATTCAGAATGGCTCTTGCAAACTTTGAACCATCTTTATAATTAAAATACAACTGATGACCGAATGCCAGATTTGTTTGTTCTCTTGTCTGAAGTGTAGCAAGATGTGTGAGAATGTAAAAGGATGTAGGAGAATGTAAAAGGATGTAGGAGAATGTAGGAGGATTCAGAAGTATGCAGGGGTATGTATTAGAATGTAAGGGGAAATATTCTTCTCTAGACGTAAAGTGTTTGCTGTCCTCTCTCTACTAATGGTCTTGAAGACCCAGCGACTTTGGCCTTAGGTTGCTGCCCCAATGCTACACCTTTTCACGTTCAATTTAGATCAAAGTCCAGTTCTAAAAAAACTAGCGGAAATTCAATTCAGACAATTCAGACTGGGGCAGCGCTTACGGAAAATCAATAAAAACAAATCCCAGTTCAAAACATTCTGCCATCGAAGCAAGGTTTAGCCATAGACAAAATTGTCCCCAGCCTTAACTGTCTTAAATGAATTTCCGCTAGTTTTTTTAGAACTGGACTTTGATCAAAATTGAACGTGAAAAGGCGTAGTAGGACCACGTTATAAGCGCATAGGTCAACAACAACAATAAAAACAACAACAACATCAACAACAGCAACAACAACAATTGTTGATTGAGGCGGAGCAGTGGTTTATTGGGTCGCGATAAAATCTGATACATTGCTTCCATTCTGGTGCCCTAAGCTGACATGAGATACCTATTTATCCTATATTATCCCACTGGGGTCTCGTGAGACATAGAGATGGGCTTTTCGATTATTCTGCACTCATTGCCGGTCCCATAGGGGCAAAGTTGACATTCCTATTTCTGAAGAGGCGGTCTGTACTTTTGTTATCTTTTGCTATTTTACTTTATTTCTTAGGAATGTTTTCGGCTGGCATACTTAACGAATCTGTAGGACATGAGAAAATTCTCACAATTGCTACTCTACAGGAAGTTAGTCATAGCATAGGTTAAAGTAACAAACTGATGCTTCATGTCTTCGAATTTTGCTTCATATTTTTCCAACAAAGCGGATAGTCTCCTGGCGTGAAAGCTTCACCTCCTGCGAAATTTGAGGATTTTCAAAGTGAATTAAAGCAACAATAACAGTAGTTAAGGTGAAGGAAAAATTTAGATGAGGCAGGGATGCTACAGCATCCCTATTATTATTTCAGACACGCTCGTACATCTGGGATCCACAATGGGAATCTGCAAGGCCAGCAAGAAAAATATTTTATTTGAATTTAATTTGTCTGAAAATCACCTCACCTTCTCCAACAAGAGCCTGTCGGCGTGGGCATTCAGATAGGCTGCGGATTTCAATTTCCCAGACACTTTGGAAAGCTGCTCCGAGCTGGTGCAGGACAGAGCACAGAGCAGCATCTCCTGGCCATCGGCGTCTTCGCGGTTCAAAACATCTTCCACCCACTTGTCGGCCATGACTCTGTTGGAGCTCAGCTCAAGCCGCAAAGTCTGCAGCACTGCTTCAAAGTTGACATAGTAACAGTCGTAAGCAACGTGCTCCAGATTGATGATGCAGCAGCTGGACAATGGCTTCGGTAGGAACTTTAAAGTCGGAATCTCTTTGAACTCAAAGCAAAACTTCCAGGCCGAATCGCAAGACTTTAGATGCTTCCACACGAATTCAGGTGTGGCATCAGTGATGCGGCTCCGCTCTGGCCAGTCGATTCCTCTACTCACGCGAAACCACTCGCAGTTTGTGAGCACTTTTAAGGCAGAGTCAGACTGTTCAAACTTGAGGAAGGCCAGAGCCCTGAGGGCCTCTCGAGCTGAACGGGCGCACACGGGCAGCCTGCCAATCAGCTTCATCAGCGCTTCTTGGGATTCGGCACCGCAATCAGAGAAGCAAAGCTGGCAAATACCTTCCCGCACTACATCATAGATCTGGTGATATTCTATGCTGCCTTTGCTTGACACCGGCTTGTGGTCCAGAATCGGAAGGATAAGGAACGGGTGGAATGCAAACCTGCCCGAAGCATCAGTGGGCTGCACGTAGTTCATCAAATCATTAAGGTGTTGGTGCAAGTTTTCTAGTACGTCCTTCAGCACATTTGCGATTTCCTGCGCGTCTCTGGAGTTGGCGCCCTTCAGGTAAATGGCAGCATCGCAGAGGAAAAAGTGTTCCATGACTTCTCCATCCTTGTTCGTCTCCCTTTTGTCCTGAATGGAGCTTTTCATCACGCTATTCAGCAGCATTTTCAGAGCGCGTCTCAGGAGCTTCACAAAGTTTTCCGGCTTCCATTCACTTTGTGCAGTTTCTTCCAGCATGCGAAAAGTGACCGTTTTCGCGTGATAAGCTTTCATGCCGTTTACCCTCGGGCAAATCACTTTCTTGACAAGATATTTCAGCGTGACAAACAGCTGGCCCTGTAGAGTTGTGAGACTTCGCAACAGCCTCCTTTCAAGAAATGTGGTGCTCAAACGAAGTTCCTCGCCTCGCTTTGTGGGAGAGGCGGCGTGAACTGCATGGCAGGGTGAGGTTTCGAGTTCTTTTCTCAGTGCGTCAAGAACTTGCGACCGGATATGCGACTTTGATGCTCGGTCCGGAAGCAGCGGTGCAATTGAAGGGTAGCAGCAGAGGCGGCATGCGGGCACGTGATCAACAGATGGTCTCAGGGCTGTTCCGTGCGAAGTTTGAGCAGGGTTTGACGCTGAAGAAAAAAGTCGGTTTACTTTCAAAACTTTATATTAAAAAATTCATAAAGAAGTAAAAACTCAATCGTCCTTAATATCTGAAGTGATCTCTTATACTTTAAAAAAGCCGATTTTTTTGTCGAAAATTATTACTGACGTGTTTCGTTCCCCCTTACCATTGTGACTTGTCAATGATGATTGGATCGAAAAAGAGCGCATGCAGACTCACACAAAAGTCAGGCGCACCATTTTGTTAAATAGAAACATGCGTGAAGTAAAACCTTACCGAAGCCCTGCACAAAAATGTGGCCATTCCGGTATTCAACCGCATCGGATATTTTAACTTCTCGGCATTGACACCAATCCCTGAGGTGGTACAGCCTGCCCAGAATCAGCTGCATGACGTCAATATCGGACTCGATATCCGTTCTGCCGTTAAGCGTCACCAGATTGTTGCCCCAGCCTTCTGAGTAGCTCCCAACGACAAATACAATGTTAAGATTGCCGATTCGCTTCTGCAAAATCTGCTGCAGGACGTCGCCCAGCGCGCTTTGCAGCGAAGCGCGGGAGTCAACAAAGCCCGCTTGACTGAGCCTTTTGTGCAGCTGCTTACTGAGCTTATCGTCCACTGAATGCGTTTCCGAGTCACTGAATAGGGTGAACGATTGCAGCTATTTGAGAACATTACCAAGTTGCTTATGACCTTTTAAAGTGCGAAATATTGTAAATTTAAATCTCAATTTTTAGTCACCCTTTTACTCAAAGATTCGATTTTGAGATTTTGAGATTGCCCTTGAGATTGCGCTACATAAATTTAAAAAGCGCCCATGCAGTTTCTTACCGAGAACCCTCTTTGGGCTCCACTGACGTCACAGAAGGCCTCTCGCATGTTCTACTGGGACCCTCGGCTTCAGCTAGCAACTTTGCGATCCCTGAATGCCGATTCCGTGAGGCAATGTCAAGTGCCGACTCGCCGTTCTTTGTTAGCGTATTAAGGTCAGCGCGCACCCTGACTAGCAAGTCAACGATGCGGTAGTGACCGTTGTTTGATGCAATGTGAAGAGGAGTTAAGCCCATATCATTTTGAACATTAAAGTCGGCTTGTGCCATAATTAGTAGTTTTACGGTGTCAAGGTGGCCATTCTGGGATGCCATGAACAGTGGCGACGAGCCGGTGGACCTTAAGAGATTAGGATTGGCTTGCGATTTTATCAGAGACTCAACGATGCCAGTCCGACCGAATTGAGCTGCAAAAAGCAGCGATGTCGAGCCAGTGTCATTCTGAATGTCAACATCAGCCTGGGCTCTGATGAGAGCATTTGCAATTCGAAAATGGCCCATCTGCGACGCAGCCTGCAGAGGCGCAGTCCCCTTCATTGCCCGAAGGTTGACATCAGCTTGCTCTTTAATTAGCAAGTTAACGATGCGTTCGTGACCGCCTGTTGATGCGAGATATAGTGGAGACGAGCCCGTGGTTCGCTGAATGTTGAGACTTGCATTGGCATTGAGCAGAAATTTAGCCACCGTTTCGTGACCGAATTGCGACGCCAAGTGAAGTGCTGACGTTCCATCGATATCTTGAAGATCAACCGCAGCTCCTGCGTCTATCAGCAAACTCACGATTCGAGCGTGCCCTTGTTGGGCCGCAATGTGCAGCGGTGCAACACCGCGTTTTTGTTGACGATTGGCTTCAGCCTGTGCTTTGATTAGCAAGTCTGCCACATCGGCGTGACCGTTTTGAGATGCCATGTACAGAGGCGTCTCCCCACTGTCTCGCTGAATGTTCACGCGAGCTTGCGCATGAATCAGCGCTCTCACAATGCGATCGTGGTTGTTCTGCGCCGCTATGTAAATCGGCGACTCACCTATTTTGGTTTGAAGGTCCACGTCCGCCTTTGCTCTGAGAAGAAGCTCGACCACTCGGTCGAGGCCTTGCTGCGATGCAGTGTAAAGTGGCGATACTCCCTTCCATTGCTGGATGTCGACATCGGCCTGCGCTCTGATCAGTAAGGCCAGAATTCCGTCACGCCCGTTGTGTGCTGCAATGAAGACGGGCGAGCAGCCGTCACCTCGTTGAACATTGACGTCCACTTGGTTGGCGATAAACCTGCTCACTGCTGCTTCGTCTCCGATTTCACAAGCAATGTGCATTGGCGTTGTGCACCCGCCTAACACTAAAATTGGTCGACCACCGTCCGGTTCCCTGCCCAGTAGCCGGCGAAGTTCTCGAAAATTTCTTGCTAGCACTGCTTCTGCGTATTCTGCGTCCTCATCAGAGCGTAGAAATGGCTGCATCATTACAGCGATGATAGAACTCAGGAACCGCTGAAGCATTGTTCATCAAACCGAGAACTTTGTGAATCACCCGATGTTGTGAGGTTTCTGAAATGAATTACAGCAATTCTCCACATTGTTGTTGCACTGTCAGTGGCACAATGATTTCATCTCAGGTCTGCTGCCCTTTTTACTTGAAGTAGCATAGGTAGCTGGAACTGATCCTGATTTATTAAGTTGGATTTAGGATTTAAGTTTTCGTAGCATTGTAACTGCATCTGCCTCCAAGAATATGAGTGAGTGAGTGAGTGAGTGAGTGGGTGAGTGAGTGAGTGAGTGAGTGAGTGAGTGAGTGAGTGAGTGAGTGAGTGAGTGAGTGAGTGAGTGAGTGAGTGAGTGAGTGAGTGAGTGAGTGAGTGAGTGAGTGAGTGAGTGAGTGAGTGAGTGAGTGAGTGAGTGAGTGAGTGAGTGAGTGAGTGAGTGAGTGAGTGAGTGAGTGAGTGAGTGAGTGAGTGAGAGAGTGGGTGAGTGAGTGAGTGAGTGAGTGAGTGAGTGAGTGAGTGAGTGGGTGAGTGAATTAGGAGAAAATGTAAATCACAGAGTTAGAAGAGCATGCTTCGCACCCAGAAAATAGCTAAAGTACGAGCGTACTTACCCGATGCAAAGTCTGTGCAGTTTTGCTGTACCAGTGGCAGTGGCAGAGTAGTTGGTCACACGGAAGTGAACAGCTCGCGCCTGACCGAGGGAAGCACCAGTTTAATTTAATGCCAGACTGGAGTCAGGATAAACAGAAAGCCCAAATATCGCACTATGAGGCGGATAAGCGCCCAAAATGAGCACTGGAATTATTTTGCGTAAGTGAGTGCATTCACCCTCGTAGCCGGAACGCTTGTAGACTACGTATGTAAAAAAGCAGTTGGTTTTCCTGCACCAAGGACAGGCAAGCTGAGATCGCCAATCGGCTCTCGCCCCGTCCACTGAGAGCCTTAGCGCTCACGTAGCTAAGCCATATGGGGAGAGTCAATCCTGAACGGCACTGTACATTTAGAATTTTGTTTTTTTACAGTGAGACAACCACCCCAACCTTCACTTCTCCTTCCCTATCTGGCAAATCTGTAAATTGGTTTTAAGATTGACTGAATTTTGGCTGTCAAAATTTTGCTCCACGTAAAATGATTAACTCTAAGCTTAACAAAATCCTTCATTGACTTATCCTCCTCTGTCTGAATTTAGCAAAAGTCTCAACTCTGTAACTCAATCAGAACGGAAACTGTAGGCATGTGAAGTTTGTCTGCTTTTTCTGGTGTTTTTGCAGTTCACTCATTCCCCCAGAACAGGGGACAGAGCTAACCGGTAGTGTACACATAAATGTAGTGTGTTTAGAATGACGAGCTTATCTGCGGCCTTCTCTGCATTGCCCAATGGACAGGCTACGGGTAGGACAGGTTGGTGAGAAATTTTGGTGCTTTGAACCACTGTCCTACAATCTGAACAGGCCCAACTCTGCCCTACTCTGCCGTTCAACAGTGGATGAGGAAGACGGCAATCAAAAAGACTTGTAAAAGCGAAAAAAATATGAAAAAGCTATCGATACAATCCTACTGACTTTGACACACCAAATGGAAATTGTAACACTAAGTTTTACTTAAAGCCACTTTAGAATTTAAACACCCGAAGAAGAGCGCATTAAGTTGTTTGGCTGCTGCAGCTAGACAATCCAGATCTGCAAGGCAGAACAACGCGGCTGAAGCAGGAACATCACAGAACAGAGGAAGCAGACAACACATCGGGGGCCAGGTAGAGTGCAAGTGCGGCAGAAGGAGAGCAAACCCAGAATTGAAGCCTTCGACCACAGACAAAATCAATGATTGAAGAGCATGAAAGTCCTGTTTCGACCATAGACAATTCATGCAGCTGCCATTAACATAAATTCTCGCTTCATATTAACCTGCCAATTAACCTTCATATCGACACCAGCAGCTGCCGCCAACACTTCCAATCACCGAATCCAGTGGAGCTGGAGATACACAGATTCCCATCAGGGCTGCAAATTGGTCAGAAAGACCGTGTGAAGTCGCAATGGCCAACTTTATGTTGCATGCTCATGCGTTGGAACTGCAGCTGGCCTCTTCATCTTTGCTCCCAGGGGAGAACGAGGAATTTGGTACATCCTACCAGGTAGCTACCAAGTCCCCCAATTTGATAATTCTTCTTACTTTCTTGCCAGAATGGACCCACCCCAGCACAACAAACTCGAACAAAAAAATTTTTGTTGCTAATCAATTCTGGAACAAGAATCAAGTCGCCGTCCCTCCAGACTTGGTCCAGAAGATTTTATTTCCTCATTGGTTTTGCAGATGTTCTGCATACGATGTCTCAGTACCTAGCTTGTACTCTGCCTATTTTCTCTAGAATACTTAAACACTAGAATTAATTATCTCTTTTACTTGGTCCTTTAGATCGACAGAAATCGCTATCGCTTTTTTATTATATTTTATTTATAAAATATCCAGTTGGATTGCTGTCCAGATGCTGTAAGTGTTTGCGTATGTACTTTGGAACTTTCTCCAAGTTTCCTACGTCCATCCCAACTGTTAACAAGTTTTTGTTTTAAGCAAGACTTCAAATTTAAGAATGTCTATTTGACTCAAAATCCGCGGCCTTGATTAATGCAACTTTAAGCAAACGCGATTTACCCAATGGATTCATAAATATTTCATTAAAATAACGCACAGTTGTCAGCAACGTACCACTTTCGGAGACCCAGCGGAAACCCGGCCTGTACTGTGCAGCTGATAAAACAGAGTTATCACCGGTTTGTCTTGGCTCTTGCTGCCACAAGCAAAATAATTATAGCCAAATAGTAATAGATGCGATGCTTTAGTTTCTCTCAACTCGCAGAGCAGATGAGGTGGGCTCGCTTTTCTGTCCTTGGAAAAAGGTACTTAGGTGGTTTCGGCTAGACTAGAAGCTGCACAAGTAGGCGAGGATGTCTTTTAGAGACGAAATATTAATATGCTCTTCAGTACGTTACGTATCGGAGACATTGGGTGGCCACTCACTCAGCTGGGCTTAAATATGAAGGAAGGTTGGGGCGGCTATTCACCTAGACAGCATAGGCCCGGCAATGCCTGCTAGTATAAGCGAGATAATTATGAGTATGCTCTGAGTACAGTCTCTTGGCAAGGTTCTCAATTAATAATCACTGAGACCAGAGTGGGATCTGGCACCATGGGCGCCAGCCGCGAACTGGGATCTGGAAGAAAATGGCATGCAATAGCAGATGCGCACCAAAGATCATATACAAATTTATATATTATATAATTTCTATATATGTACAATACAATACAATATAAGATCGTATACTCAACATAAGATCTATGAAGCGCACAGCAATAAAATAAAATTTAATTCAACAAGTGTCTCTGATGGCACAAATCCCAATTCCAGGAAATTAACTGTCCTAAAGAAATCACAAGGAGATAGGGAGAAGGCGCCCGATGCACAGATAATTATGGGCGTATTTATCGGGCAATCAGTTTTCGGGATATCGACCAATCAGCCTTAAAGGTTGGTCAAATAACGTAGGAGAAATATTCTACAAGGGCAGCAGAAAAGGGCAGGAGAGGATGCAATACCACAAGATCACTGATTCAATAAAAATATTTTTTAAAAGTTTAAGATTCGCTGAACATTTCAGTCTGTCAGCAGTAAAAGGACAGAAAGGTCGCTCAAAACTTCACTGCCCTGCTTCGTCCAGCCGTGGGCAGCAGAAAACTGGAGCGGCCACGCAGCAGCGGACCAGGTGGCCCACAGGGTCTTTCGGTAGCAGGTCGGCTACGTGGGCCCACGCCATCTGGTCCGCTGGTCCGCCCACGCCCACGCCATCCGCCCACGCCATCAGGCAATGCCATCTCGATCTCGCCTCTATAAGTTTCGCACACGCAAGCTAAAGAACTCAAGTTGGTTACCCCTGAGTCTCGTAGCCAATATGATTATTATTTAATATTGTTATAATGCGAGCTAATTATTAGGAATTCCTGCTCTCTAAGAACTGCACCATCTTTTTCAATGGAATTGAATAAAACTCGTCCAAAGAAGAAAATATTTTTCCCATGAAGCCTAATGTTAATCGCTGCCAGGTTCTCACCGGAACAGAAAATGACTCTTGCGACAAGGCATCCTGGAGCGGAATTTCTTCTGGTAGGGCGTCCAGGAGACTCCAGGAGCCCGAGTGCAGGTTGACGCGAAAAAGACTGATGGGATTTCGACCATCATGATCCTGACTGCAGTAACGACGCATCAGCTAGGCGTTATCCTGTCTGCTCGAGTACAGTCGTTAGTGGGTTTCCGTCAGTGTCAAGCCAGGTAACAAACAGAGGTCACGTAGAACTGACCGTTCTCACAGTTTTCCCAGAGCCCGCTGCACCTGTGTAATGTGCAGCTCGATGAGCTCTGGCTGGGCGGCCCCCTGCCTGTCAGCCTCAGCTGGTGGTTGGTCTTGCTGAGGGTAGCGAAAAATTATTTTTTGCAGAAGCTATTTCCTGCATAAAAGATGAAAGCTGTGCATCGCCAAATTTACTCAAACTTGAGCTACTTAAAACTTGAAGCTACATGTACTTCTTCGTAACCAATGAACTGATAGAATATTGCTAGATATGCAAAGACAACAGAAGACTGTAGAGGCTTACCTTTATCGCAAGTTTTCCAGAAAGTTTTGTCAGGCAGTGGAAAGGCTTCGGCTTTCCAGCCCAAGCCCGCCATTCTGGAGTGAGTCTCCTTCCTATGCTCTGATGTCAAGGCACTGGCTGGAAATGGCTTTTGGCCACTCCCTGAACTGTCGGTGGTACAAAGCGAGAACCCGAACTCCGTCGATCTGCCTATCGACCAGGTGGTCTGCGGTCTTTTCCGGCTATTCCACGCGCTTATTTTGTTAAATATGATCTATCCCATCCTTCATACTTTGCAGTATTGCAATGGAACGTGTGCAAATGCTGAATGCACACAATATTTCTAGCAATAATTTGTTCTAACAAAGTGAGTATGTACATGTTCCGCGTACTCTACCTGTGTGTGCATACATGCATGTGTAGGTAAATGAAATGTACAAAAATACAGCACCTGATTGAACATCCCTCTGCACATTACATGTCATTTTTCATACCGCTGCAATTTTGGTGGGAATAGAAAAACATACTCACATGCTTGAGCAAACGGTCGATCCAGTTCAGTTGAATCATCAGATTTCTGTGACGATGCAGCTGATATACAGACTCGCACACACTTTACCGCAGGGCTCCCCTGATTATTGCAGGCACATGCAGTTCTCACGGATACTAAAAATGCTTTTTTTCAATTTCTTCACCCCATTTTAACATTCAAGTTTTTATTAAAAATTCACCAGAAGCTGACCGATTTAGGTGATTAATACAGTCCAAAATCCTCCCATAAGATAAAGGACAATGGGAGAATCAGGTGAGTTGCATGTAGCAGAAGGAAATGTATTTGACAGGGGCTACTGCGCATTGAGAAGAGGGAAAAATGATAATGTTATTGCAAGGCAATAATGTACATGTAGAACATGTTACATCAATCCAACACAGTACTAGTGTACATGTACAACATGTTACATCAATCCAACACAGTACTAGTGTACATGTACAACATGTTACATCAATCCAACACAGTACTAGTGTACATGTACAACATGTTACATCAATCCAACACAGTACTAGTGTACATGTACAACGTGTTACATCAAGCCAAGTACACTGCAATAATGTACATGTACAACATGTTACATCAATCCAAGTACACTGCAATAATGTACATGTACAACATGTTACATCAATCCAACACAGTACTAGTGTACATGTACAACATGTTACATCAATCCAACACAGTACTAGTGTACATGTACAACATGTTACATCAATCCAACACAGTACTAGTGTACATGTACAACATGTTACATCAATCCAACACAGTACTAGTGTACATGTACAACATGTTACATCAATCCAACACAGTACTAGTGTACATGTACAACATGTTACATCAATCCAACACAGTACTAGTGTACATGTACAACATGTTACATCAATCCAACACAGTACTAGTGTACATGTACAACGTGTTACATCAAGCCAAGTACACTGCAATAATGTACATGTACAACATGTTACATCAATCCAAGTACACTGCAATAATGTACATGTACAACATGTTACATCAATCCAACACAGTACTAGTGTACATGTACAACATGTTACATCAATCCAACACAGTACTAGTGTACATGTACAACATGTTACATCAATCCAACACAGTACTAGTGTACATGTACAACATGTTACATCAATCCAACACAGTACTAGTGTACATGTACAACATGTTACATCAATCCAACACAGTACTAGTGTACATGTACAACGTGTTACATCAAGCCAAGTACACTGCAATAATGTACATGTACAACATGTTACATCAATCCAAGTACACTGCAATAATGTACATGTACAACATGTTACATCAAGCCAAGTACACTGCAATAATGTACATGTACAACATGTTACATCAATCCAAGTACATTGCAATAATGTACATGTAAAACATGTTACATCAATCCAAGTACACTGTAAGACACTTCATATAAAGCAGACGTAAAAAAATTGGCAAAGGATAAATAAAAGCCAGGGATAAAAAAGTGCGATGCGAGCACCTACTATTAAGAAATGATTGGACTAGGACTGTCAGTTCTGATGATGGCAAACTATGGCAGGTCAGGCTCGCATAAAATTTCAATTAAAACGAAGAGGCAAAAATGCGACTCTGTGGAAGCTGAGACTCAGCTTTAGCGGACTAATATAAAACAGATGAGTAATAAAACCGGAACAGGTGATTTACAGGTAAATTAGCACGGAATGCATTGGCCTAAGAGACGGAAAAGACTTGTCAGTTCGAGAAGTTCGAGGGCACTCGAACCATTATAACAAATCGGCGAGACTGCCTCAGAGCCGCCAGGCAATCAGGAAATAAAATTGATGGCAAACGGAAAAACTGCGAATGAGTGCTGAATTCAAAACACTACTTTGTACATTTGTCTCAACGAAACAAGCACCCGCATCGGTCAGTGAGTCACACAAGAACCCGCATCGGTCAGTGAGTCACACAAGAACCCGCATCGGTCAGTGAGTCACACAATCACCCGCATCGGTCAGTGAGTCACACAATCACCCACATCGGTCAGTGAGTCACACAATCACCCACATCGGCCAGTGAGTCACAAAATCACCCACATCGGCCAGTGAGTCACAAAATCACCCACATCGGTCAGTGAGTCACACAAGAACCCGCATCGGCCAGTGAGTCACAAAATCACCCACATCGGCCAGTGAGTCACACAATCACACACATCGGCCAGTGAGTCACACAATCACCCACATCGGCCAGTGAGTCACAAAATCACCCACATCGGCCAGTGAGTCACACAATCACACACATCGGCCAGTGAGTCACACAATCACCCACATCGGCCAGTGAGTCACAAAATCACCCACATCGGCCAGTGAGTCACACAATCACACACATCGGCCAGTGAGTCACACAATCACCCACATCGGCCAGTGAGTCACACAATCACACACATCGGTCAGTGAGTCACACAATCACACACATCGGTCAGTGAGTCACACAATCACACATATCGGCCAGTGAGTCACAAAATTACCCACATCGGCCAGTGAGTCACACAATCACACACATCGGTCAGTGAGTCACACAATCACACACATCGGTCAGTGAGTCACACAATCACACATATCGGCCAGTGAGTCACAAAATTACCCACATCGGCCAGTGAGTCACACAATCACACACATCGGTCAGTGAGTCACACAATCACACATATCGGCCAGTGAGTCACAAAATTACCCACATCGGCCAGTGAGTCACACAGTCACGGAGAGCTTGTCAGCAGGTGAGGCTCACAATGGCTGCCGAGGAGCGCCAGTCTAGCGGACTCAAACCTGCACAGGCAGAGTTCGCGCCCTCGGTGTGAGCCGGTTGTCATCGGCTTCGTCCATGTCATCGCCGTCCAGCTGCGCGGGCGAGTCCGTGCAGAAAATCGCGAAGCCTAGGCCGGCGAGCAGCAGCGCGAGAACGGAGGCGGCTGAGGCGGCGGCCACCTCGCCCGGAGTGAGCAGATTTTGGAAGGCCGATGCTGTGGTAAAATAGTTGAGCAGATGATCCAAATTGAGTAATAATACTGGTTAAATGCACTGAAGAGCAGGGTTGTACTGGTATGCACCTGAGACTTGGGGAGGAAATTATATACGACGTCAAGGGTTCGGCCAAGGTGCACTAACTCATCGGGTTCGGCCAAGGTGTACTAACTCATCGGGTTCGGCCAAGGTGCACTAACTCATCGGGTTTGGCCAAGGTGCACTAACTCATCGGGTTTGGCCAAGGTGCACTAACTCATCGGGTTCGGCCAAGGTGCACTAACTCATCGGGTTCGGCCAAGGTGCACTAACTCATCGGGTTTGGCCAAGGTGCACTAAGTCATCGGGTTTGGCCAAGGTGCACTAAGTCATCGGGTTCGGCCAAGGTGCACTAACTCAGCCGGGTTCTGCCAAGGTGCACTAACTCAGCCGGGTTCGGCCAAGGTGCACTAACTCAGCCGGGTTCTGCCAAGGTGCACTAACTCAGCCGGGTTCGGCCAAGGTGCACTAACTCAGCCGAAGGTTGGACTAAGCAAGCCAGAGCTCTCACCAGAACACAGCGCATGCAGATCGGCCGTTGTGTTGCCAACCGTGCAGCGAAACCGGACTCGGCCGCGGATGCCAGCAGCGGAGCAGCTGACCAACTCGGACTCCACTGCCAGCGCCCGCTGCCCCAGCCTGCAGCCGCCGCCGCTGCTGCTGTTGCTGGCCACAGCGGCCCGCCAGCCTCTGGGCGCCAGCCGGACGCCAGCAAGTGCGCGGATTCGGGGCCGGCTGGCAGGAAAGCTGCAGCTGGAGCGGCACGAGAGCCGCAGACCCTGGCCGCTGCCGCTGCTGGTGGTGAGATCGAAGGGCGCCAATAAGCTGCCGTTCCCGCGAAGCCGCTTGGCGGGGGAAACAGGGCCACCGGTGAACCGCTCCATTTGAGCAGGAACTGGAGGGTGAATGTGAAGGGGTGGAATTCACATCAAGCTGCACAAACAAAACTTGAGAAGAACAAAGCAAAACTAAAGCAGCAGTTATAGAACTCACTAGTCACATTGAGAAACACATTGCTGCTGTTACTGGCGTACTTGCAGTACCAGTAGCCGCGCTGGCTCCATTGCACCTGTTTGATGGTGAGCACATGCTGAGTAGCTATGAAACAGTTGGCATGGTTCTGCCAGACTGAGTACTGGCGATCATTGTAAGGTTTACAGTTCTCTGACACATCGTTGTTCTCATTTTTAAAGCTCCAAAAGATAGATTGATCCCTTGATTGTCCATTCCAGCCCATGTCAATGTTGCAAGTAAGGTTTGCAGGGCTGCCTACAGTCACTACTGCAGGTGACACAGAGACGCTGATGCTAAAGCTGCTGAATCCTGGTGCCAGAGCTGTTAAGAGCAACAGTACGAGTATAAATGTCCTGCTCATTATTGAAGACTGACTGAAACAGTTCAATAGTGAATCAGATTAGAATTTAATATTTTTTAGATTAGATGTCAAAATGATCCTAGACTTGCAATATAATTGATAGATAATCCCGAGTTCCATTTTTTACTTTCTAGTCATCCATTTATATAAATAAAACAATACATGTATAGATTCTTGAAAATCTTTTCTATTGGGTGCTTATCTAGGCTGGGCTTAGGGAAATTAAAGCAACAAAAATATGGCTTCGTTCCACCCAACTAGACTTACTGGAGAGGAACTGAAAAAATATATTGATGTAGTATAAAAAAGTAATTAAAAAAATAAAAAAGTAAAAGACAAAAAATGAATTGCAATTATATTCACAAGAAACAAAAATAATTTATTATAAAGGGCAAGTTATTCGGCAAGGGAGATTGAAACAAAAGCAAATTGTTGATTGTAGAAAATCACTTGAATTCGAATATTATGATGTCTTGTTAGCTAAGGAACGAAATAGTGACGTGATATCCAGTGGTATCGAATAGCCTGATAGCCATACAATAAAATCCTGCTGCTTCTTTGTCTTCGTCTTTGTGCATGAGTAACTAAAGGCATCAAGCTTACATTATAGAAGACGATAAAGGGTAAGAGCTGAAGTAAAATCTAAAGAAGAAGTGTGTTTTTTGAATACTTATTATTATAAAAAAGGGTCTGAGTGTTTTTAAAATAAACATTTTGTTTATATCATTAGCTTCTTAGAAAGCATTTTCAAAACAACTGTCAGCTGATCAAGGGGCTCACTTATGCATAAGGTTAAGGGGGGTACTTATGCATAAATATATTCTTCTACTCTTGAATTACTATTGAAATATATTGGCCAAACAGACTTCTTGCCTGAGCCAAACTTACTACTACTAAAAAGGGGGCCGGCCGATTGCATACGCGGTCCACTGTGGGCCACAACACTACGGCTAGTAATAGGTTAAGAATAAAGGATTAAGTGTGTAGGCCTCAATTTCGTTTGTATTTTTATGTAATTAACCGCTTATACCTTGATTTACACATTTCACGAAAATTAATATCTTTAAACATTGCAATGTAACAGAACTTCGAATAATTTAATCAAGAAAACAAAAAAATTAGTTTAGGCCTGACTTTTGCTGCGGTTATATTTGTCAACTAATTTTACTAGTGAAACAAATTAAAATGACAGAGAGGCATCTATCTTAATGTGATGTACTAACTTATCTATATCTTATCTTATCTTATCTTATCTATTATCTATAATGTGATATTGCAACTTAGTACATCACACTTATTTTAAATACTAAATAGTTATTGCTTTTTATAATTTAATAAGTTACAACTTACGAGGACAATTTATTATTGACAACTTGTCCTTGTCATTGACAACCTTAATGTTTAATGTGTATAACTATATAATCTATTGTGATTTTATAATTTCATGATGCAATATTAATAGCTAGGCCTAGGCACCTATTAATTATTTTTTGTTTCATTTATACTAGCAAATATTGCATATATGCAAATGTAATTAGTGTTTCTATATTATTATTTAGTTAGATTGTCTCATTTGTCATATGCCTACTCATAATACAGTCAGTCAAATTTGTCTAAATTATCTCAATGATTTATACTACAAGGATATCCCAAAAGTTTCCAGAATTTTATCAAAGCTTTGCAATACCTTGCTCAGTTTTTACAATTTTAAATGCAAATTAAAGTAGCAAATAAGTCATACACTTGAATTAATTTTCTATCTCCAACCATTTGTAAGCTGCATCAAAAAGTATGTGTATAGGTGAGTACTAATGACAATGTTACAAACTGCGAACTTTATTTTTATATGTGTGATGGATAAAAACCTATGATAGCTCCAATGATAGCAGTTAAATAAAACTTTCTCATGAGGCTTCTCTATTTGGTCACCAAATACTTGCATGCATTTTTGCTACTGAGAATGCATATAAGTATTAGCAAAGTTATGCAGCCAGGTAAAGCAATTAAAGAGTGCATACACAAATTTGCATCTCCATACCTCAGAACATAATCAATTGTTGGCTTGTACAGTTCTCTGCTAATTAGTATTTAAGTGTGGTTTTAACTTTCTATCTTATGCTAAAATGCCCTTCAACTGTCTTCTATCTATTGGACTATATATACATACCTAGCCCAAGTAAGGCATGGCAAACACTTATGTGGGATAACCTATGCTGGTAGCAGAATTCTCATTAGCAATTTGGGCACCAAGGTTTGACCATAGACATTGACATGTCTATTACAAGTAACACATTAGCAATCACAAGTTCAAAATGAAAACTTCCAATGAATAGAGCTCTTGGGTGATTTTTTAAAAGACAAATTGGCAATTTAAAACAATAGTACTCACTTAATATGAGCTAGATACACATATTGATGCATCTTGTGAATGGTTAAAGATAAAAAATAACTTAATTGTATGACTTATTTGTTATTCTTTTATTTTAATTTACATTTACAAGCATGGAATCTGAGCAAGGTATTGCAAAGCAATGATAAAAAATCTAGGAACTTATAAGACACTCATATATTGAAATGCTATTTCTCCTGATCATAGTATCATAATAAAAAATTATAGGCCTATTAAGTGCTAATAATAGTATATCTCTACCTATAAAAATCAAAACTCTGTCTGTCTGTGTGTGGACATTTTTGATCGCTATGGACTCCCAAACCGCTCAACCAAATTACACCAAACTTTACACCCACCCTAAACTTACTACGGAGAATGTCTTAGGCTACCTTTTAATTTCCTAAATTTGATTCTTCCTACCTAAAAGTGCAAAAAACTGCTCAAAATGCGCATTTTTTTCACTAAATCCTCCATAGCGCCGCTCCACTTCTACCGATTCTCTTTAAATTTGACACAGGCAATTTTCAACTATTTTGACACAATCGTGTAAAATTTCAAATCTCAAAGTTAATCCTGAGCGGTGCTGTGCACTTTTAAAGTTAGGCTGTTTTTTTCAGCGTAGCAACCACCCCAACCTCCGCCCGCCTGCCTCTCTTTCCCGATCTGGGCCCAGATGTGTAAAAGGGTTTCAAAATTGACTAACTTTCAGCTGCCATAAGTTTGCTCCACGTAAAGCGATTGACTTCAAACTTGACACAGTTCTTCATTGACTCATTCTCTATCTAAATGTAAAGTTTCAACTCTGTAACTCAACCGAAAAAGAAACTGTAAGCATGTGAAGTTTGTCTGCTTTTTCTGTTGTTTGTGTCACTCACTCATTCCCCCAGAGCCAGACGAAGAGTCAGGCGATAGGACTGAATGTACATAGCAAATGTACAGTGTTTTGGAATAACTTTATTTATAGCCTTCTCTGCACCCCGCGAGTGGAGAGGCGTAGAGAGGAGAGACAGTTTAGCGAGAGATTCAAACCACTGTCCTCTGTATAGACACAAGTCTGCAGCAGTTTAACAGTGGATGGCAATTGGCAATTGGCAAATCGAGGGAATCCACTATCCAGCATGGTTTGTAAAAGCGAAAGATTTATGAAAAGGCGATGCGATGCAATGCAATACAACCCTACTAAATTGGGCACACCATGGAAATTTTAGGTTTCTTTTAAAGGTACTGTGTAAATATTAAATGGCCTCCTAAGAAATGCGTATTTCCTTGGTTGTTAGACTGATGCAGACTGCAGTGGAGCTGAAGATACAAAAATTCCTTTCAGGGCTGCAAATTGGCAAGAAAGATGACGTGATCAAAGCATGAGAACAACCATGAGAGTACTACGTCCCACAAACTGGCTTTCCAAGCAGGGATGGGCAGACTTTTACCTCAAAGGCCAGATAAAGAATCCAGCTCATAGCTGAGGGGCAGATGAAAGTGGAAAGAAGAAGGAATAGACGATTCGAAGAGAGGAGAGGCGACAGAGGGGATAAAAGAAAAGATAAAAGATAATAGGAGAGATGAGGGGGTGAGGACGATGAGAGAGAGGGGGAGAAGAGGGGAGAGAGGAAAAGCGAGAGGAGAGAGTAGAGATGAGAGAGCAGAGAGCTGCAGATGAGAGGAGAGAGCAGAGAGCAGAGAGGAGAGCAGAGAGGAAACAGGTGAAAGAAGAGATGAGAGAGTAAAGGGAAGAGAGAAGAGATAAAGATACATCTCTACATCTCTAAGGTTGTAGAGATGAGAGAGGTTGAAGGAGAGATAAGAAATGAGAGATGAGAGATAACGGAGAGAGGAGAGTGGAGTGAGAGAAGAGAGGGAGACAGAGTATAGAAAAGGGAAGAGAAGAGAAAAGAAGAAAGGAGAAAGGAAAGTAAGGAGTCAAAAGAGGGGAAAGAAAAGAGTACAGAGGAGAGAGGTGAGAGAACATATAAGACAGAATAAGACAGAGATGCCAGATTAAAGAGGGGGATGAGAGAGCAGAGACGAGAGTGAACAGATAAAAGATGGGAGAGTAGAGAGAACAGAGGAGAGGAAAGAGGAGAATGGAGAGGGGAGAGAGTAGAGAGAGGAGGAGAGATAAGAGAGAAAGAGAGAGAGAGAGAGAGAGAGAGAGATAAGAGAGAAAGACAGAGAAGAGAGAGAGAGAGAGAGAGAGAGAGAGAGAGAGAGAGAGAGAGAGAGAGAGAGAGAGAGAAATGAGAAGAGATAAGAGAGAAAAGATAAAAAGAAGAGAAAGGAAAGATGAGAGAGCAAAGACGAGAGAGAAAAGAGGTGCGGGAAGAGACGAGAGAAGAGGGGAGAGATGAGAGAGTTAAGAGAAGAGAGAAAAGAAATAGAAAGGAGAAGGAAGATAAGAGAGAAGAGGGGGTGAGAGGAGAGAGGAGAGGGGGAGAGAGAAGAGAGAAAACGAAAAAGTAGAGAAGAGAGAGAAAAGAAGAGACAAGAGATGAGATAAGAGAAATGAAAGAGAAGAGAGATGAGGGAAGATACGAAAGAAGAGGGGAGAGAGGAGAGACGAGAGAGGAGAGACGAGGGACGAGAGAGATGAGAGGAAACAAAGAGACGATAGAAATTTTAAAGGATCCAAGGGACGTAGGGAGAGACAGGGAGAGACCAGAGTTTAGCAATATATGTTTTAGAGTCAGACAGACATTGCCTGACATTCTGCGCAGTACCCCAGCCAACAATGTCTCAAACCCTAATTTTAAACGAATGTGCTCCATTTTATGTCTACCTCTATCCTACTAACTATTAACAAGTTTTTGTTTGTGTATGGCCTTAGATTTCAGAATACATGCAAAAGTAGTTCCGGGTATTAGAATTCCCCGGGTTCAAAATCCGCGGGTTTCAACAGCTTGTTTAAATATATTATTGACTTGATACTATGTTTTAGATTATTACCTTAGGTATTTATATAATAAGTTTACTTAAAACTTGGTTTTAATTTCTAATTCTTTTTTATTGCTTTTGACATTGTTTTAGCTAAATAAAAGAATTTATTAATTTAAATGTACATATTTTTAATATAAAAATAATTATATCTTGCATTTGTCTTGTAGATTATATCATTAGGATTCTTATATCTTGGCTATATATAGGCCTATTCAATTTTTATTGAAGGCAGTGTGGTTGCTATGGCATAATATGAAAAAATCAATATCAGCATCAATAAATTTTAGAATGTATTTTATTTTTGATATAATATATTTAATTTATATTTGTAATTAAGGAACCCTTTTTATGAAACAATCATTTTTATGTCATAATATAATAAGTTCAGGATTTTTAATTCCTATTATCATAACCTAAGAGATGCAATAAATTCATTAGCAATGAGCAAAAGAGCTAATTATCTCTTTTTTATTTTTAATAGCCAAATATTGTACAATTGTACAAGAATGCTTCAAAAAGTAGTGGGTCAGCAGGTTTGGCAAAATAAGGCAAACATTGAAATGTCCCATCTGCATTATAATAAAAATACTAGACTTCCTTAAAAATTGACATGTACGAGCTACTACCAAAAAATATTGGGAGAGGCATGACCCCACAGGCCTCCTCTCATTCAATTACAAGTGTGTATTATATGCTTGTATAACTAGTCTTAGTGTTTTTTAGTTGAGAATGTTTTAATTCTTCTCTCAATTTCTTTGAGCCATAATTAGCACACAATCCAGGTAAACTAAAAGCAACAGGCCTATCCTAGACCAGGAAGTCCAAAAAGTTTCTTAAAGGCTCGTTCACACTGCCATCAAATGAAGCCCATTTTGATCAGTTGTGGATTTCATCGTATTGTACACCAGTTGCATTTTATGGCTCGTTTGCTGGCAGTGTGAATTTGAGTCTGGATTCATGTCTAAGCTATAAAGTTGCTGGATAGTTGTGCTACCTACTTAGTGTTCCTCTGAGTCCGGAGTTGCTGTGGCAAAGTCTTGGAGGCAACATCCATACCCCAGATCGCATTCTCACCTGCAGCGAATTCGCCTGGGCATTCGACACTTGGCTCCGGCCGAGTCAACAGCTCCGTCATCGGCCGCAACTCCTCTGGCCCCTGCGGCCTCCTCCATGGCCTCGGGCAGGGACTGCCGGCCGGACCAGTGGCTGGCCTCTCTGCCTGAGCGCCAACTCGCCCCTGAGCAGGACTTGAACCGCCTGCTACTGGACTACCTGCGGCACCAGGGCCACCTGGAGGCTGCCGAGGCGTTTCAGCGCGAAGCCCGCGGCCTGCCGACTCCCGAGACTGCGGCTGTTCCCCATGCTGAACTGCGCTGCCGGATACGGGAGGCTGTGCAGGTGATCGCTGGCTCTGTGGCTCCCACCGTCCATTGTCACTGACACCCGCTGCTGTTTAGCGAGCACATTTCTCGCTCTCATTGAGCATTCTGCCCAGCAGTACATTAACAGTCATTTTCTAATTTTTTCGCCCCTCTTCCAGTCGGGCCGCATTGACGAGGCGGTGGAGCTGCTGGAATTGGCGAGGCCGGGCCTGCTGGCTTCCCGGCCTGGGCTGGAGTTCCGCCTGCGGTTGCAGCAGTTGCTGGAGCTGGTGAGGGTTGGCCGGCCCTCTGAGGCGCTGGATTTGGCGCAGCAGCGCCTGGCGCCGCTGGCAGAAGCGCGACCGGAGCGGCTGTCCGATCTGGAGGAGGCCATGGCACTATTGGCCTTTGAGCGGCCGGCCGAGTCTGCAGCGTTTGGCCACTGGCTCGGACAGGGGCAGCGGCGGCAACTGGCCGGCCTGCTGGACGCGGCCATCGCCGGACGCGACGCCGAGGCCGATGCAGAGGCCGATGGGGATGGCAGAGACGCTGCGGCGCGTTGCCGGCTCGACTACCTGCTCCGTCTGCTGCTGTGGTCACAGGACCGCCTGGCGTCGGCCGGAGTTCGATTCCCGCGCCTCACCGACTTGGCGGGCGCTGGATTTGACGGCGCTCCATCGTCTGGCGGGGGCAGCTTGGTCTGAGCGCCTGCGGGATCGAATTATCGACAAATCGATGAGGCTGGGTCTGACAGATTGATGAGGCTGGGTCTGACAGATTGATGAGGCTGGATCTGACAGATTGATGAGGCTGGGTCTGACATATTTATGAGGCTGGGTCTGACATATTTATGAGGCTGGGTCTGACAGATTGATGAGGCTGGATCTGACAGATTGATGAGGCTGGGTCTGACAGATTGATGAGGCTGGGTCTGACAGATTGATGAGACTGGGTCTGAGATTGATGAGGCTGGGTCTGACAGATTGATGAGACTGGGTCTGAGATTGATGAGGCTGGATCTGACAGATTGATGAGGCTGGGTCTGACAGATTGATGAGGCTGGGTCTGACAGATTGATGAGGCTGGGTCTGACATATTTATGAGGCTGGGTCTGACAGATTGATGAGGCTGGATCTGACAGATTGATGAGGCTGGGTCTGACAGATTGATGAGACTGGGTCTGAGATTGATGAGGCTGGATCTGACAGATTGATGAGGCTGGATCTGACAGATTGATGAGGCTGGGTCTGACATATTTATGAGGCTGGGTCTGACAGATTGATGAGGCTGGGTCTGACATATTTATGAGGCTGGGTCTGACAGATTGATGAGGCTGGGTCTGAAAGATTGATGAGACTGGGTCTGACATATTTATGAGGCTGGGTCTGACAGATTGATGAGGCTGGGTCTGACAGATTGATGAGGCTGGGTCTGACATATTTATGAGGCTGGGTCTGACAGATATGAGACGAGGCTGGGTCTAACATATTTATGAGACTGGATCTGACAGATTATGAAGCTGGGTCTGACAGATTAATGAGACTGGGTCTGACAGATTACGAGTAATTAAGCTTGGTCTGGGCTGATGACAGACTTATGCTGGGTTGATGGATTGATGAGGCGGGGTTGCTTGATTTACTTTATAGCTTATCGGTACTTAGTTCCTATGGCTCGCAATTCACGCAGGCATTGCTATATTTTCTTATAGGCGTAAGCCTGAAGTCTAAAAAGCATTTGGCTGAAGCTGCACGAGTCAGTGCATTCAAAGTCTGCTTTTACTGCATGCTTTCATTCTATTCCTCGTTTCTGGCCCCGAATCTCTGCTTGCCTCGTTTTGCTGCCGATCTGCGCAATGAGCCAGTGACTTCCAGTTTCCTCTGCAGGGCATTCTGTCTTGGAGTTGGTCCTGACCTCCCTCCCCCGCTCTACTTGTAGTAGCATCTAAGTATTGCAATGTACAATGCAGCTTGCATTGAAGCTGGCCTGATTAAATGCACCATTTACTCTGGAGTTTGCCAGTTCGGCTAAATTTGTCCAAGCTGTTCTCTCTGACTCTCTTAACAAAATATTCGGAATTCATAGTCGCAACTTGCTGCTACTTTCAGTAGCATGAGTGTAGCTCTTTATTTATTTTGTCGCTTAAGATTCGGCTGAAAATTTAAATTATTTTGAGTAGTGATAGAACCCGGTGTGATGTATTTGAGTAAGTGACCCTATTGTGATGTGTTTTAGTCAATGACCCCATTGTGATGTATTTGAGTAAGTGACCCCATTGTGATGTGTTTTAGTCAGTGACCCCATTGTGATGTATTTGAGTAAGTGACCCCATTGGGATGTGTTTTAGTCAGTGACCCCATTGTGATGTATTTGAGTAAGTGACCCCATTGGGATGTGTTTGAGTCAGTGACCCCATTGTGATGTATTTGAGTCAGTGACCCCATGTGATGCATTTGAGTCAGTGACCCCATGTGATGTATCTGAGTCAGTGACCCCATTGTGATGTATTTGAGTCAGTGACCCCATGTGATGTATCTGAGTCAGTGACCCCATTGTGATGTGTTTTAGTCAGTGACCCCATTGTGATGTATTTGAGTAAGTGACCCCATTGTGATGTGTTTTAGTCAGTGACCCCATTGTGATGTATTTGAGTAAGTGACCCCATTGGGATGTGTTTTAGTCAGTGACCCCATTGTGATGTATTTGAGTAAGTGACCCCATTGGGATGTGTTTTAGTCAGTGACCCCATTGTGATGTATTTGAGTAAGTGACCCCATTGGGATGTGTTTGAGTCAGTGACCCCATTGTGATGTATTTGAGTCAGTGACCCCATGTGATGCATTTGAGTCAGTGACCCCATGTGATGTATCTGAGTCAGTGACCCCATTGTGATGTATTTGAGTCAGTGACCCCATGTGATGTATCTGAGTCAGTGACCCCATTGTGATGTGTTTTAGTCAGTGACCCCATTGTGATGTATTTGAGTAAGTGACCCCATTGTGATGTGTTTTAGTCAGTGACCCCATTGTGATGTATTTGAGTAAGTGACCCCATTGGGATGTGTTTTAGTCAGTGACCCCAGTGTGATGTATTTGAGTAAGTGACCCCATTGGGATGTGTTTGAGTCAGTGACCCCATTGTGATGTGTTTGAGTCAGTGACCCCAGTGTGATGTGTTTGATTCAGTGACCCCAATGGGATGTATGAGTCAGTGACACCATGTGATGTATGAGTCAGTGACCCCAATGGGATGTACGAGTCAGTGACCCCATGTGATGTATGAGTCAGTGACCCCAATGGGATGTACGAGTCAGTGACCCCATGTGATGTATGAGTCAGTGACCCCAATGGGATGTACGAGTCAGTGACCCCATGTGATGTATGAGTCAGTGACCCCATGTGATGTATGAGTCAATGACCCCAATGGGATGTATGAGTCAGTGACCCCAATGGGATGTATGAGTCAGTGACCCCAATGGGATGTACGAGTCAGTGACCCCAATGGGGTGTACGAGTCAGTGACCCCATGTGATGTATGAGTCAGTGACCCCAATGGGATGTATGAGTCAGTGACCCCATGTGAATAGAACAGAATAGCCACAAGTAGAATTCTATGCGTTAATTTGTGCGCATCGAACTGTTATGCTGAATAATCCGGCCGCACCGCCAGTCGGGCAGCTCCGAGGACAAAAGCGGCAAAGATGGAGCCGCCGACTTCGAATCCCGGTTGGCTGGGCGCGGTGTCGGGGTCGTGGCAGCCGGGCACCTCGCTGAGCTGCTACGGGCCGGTCGTCTGACCTGGGCGGAGCTGGACGGTGAGACTTTTGCCGCTGTCAGTGAGACCGACTTCCCGGAGCCCGCGCTGGTCAGCGCGCTGAAGGAATTCGAGGAGTCGGCCGACGACCTGCGGCCTGGCGAGGCGCGGACCGTCGCGTTGAACTGCGCGCTCAAGGCGTGGCGAGAGTCCGCTATGGGGAATGTGAGTCTGAGCAGAGTCCGCTATGGGGAATGTGAGTCTAAGCAGAACCGCTATGGGGCATGTGGGTCTGAACAGGATGTCTCCATAGCAACCATAAACCTTAACCGTCGCAGGCCCAGTCCGCCTCCAAGGGCCCCAGCGAGGCCTCCCTGAAGCGGCTGCTGCAGCGCACCGGCTTCAGCCACGAGGTCACTGCAGGCCAGCGCCGCTACGGGCCGCCGCCGGGCCGTCAGCGCGAGCCGCCACCGCCACCAAGTTGCGAGGTCTTCATCAGCCGCCTGCCGCCCGACGCTTTTGAGGACTCGCTCGTGCCGCTGCTGGAGGAGGCCGGGCCGCTGTTCGACCTGCGAATCCCCACAGAACCCACCAGCGGCCTTAACAAAGGCTTTGCCTTCGCCCTCTTTGCCAGCCCCGCCGATGCCATCCGCGCCGCCGAGCTGCTCAATGGCCGACGCATCTGCGACTTCAGTGACTCTCGGCCGCTGCAAGTGGAGCCGATGGCGCCAAACTGCCGGCTGCTGGTTGGAAACCTACCGAAGCGGCTGAGTGTTGAACAGATCAGGTTTGTCTGTTAGTGTCTGTCTGTCCGTCTGTCTGTCTCACCGTTAATCCAGTGTAGTTGTACACCACCTGTCCAGGTCAGCATTCAAGTCCGCTGGTCTTAACGGTCTCACTGGAGTTGTCTGCTACGCCGCAGCCGCTGCTGCCTCATCAAACGTGCCTTCGGCCTCATCGCAGTCGCCAGCGAGCAACCGCGGCTTCTGTTTCCTGGAATTCGCCAGCCACGCCGACGCCTCGGCGGCGAAAAAACGGCTGGTGAAGGACCGTGGCAGGTGCGTCTTTGCCGACTGCAGCGGCGGCGCCGGCGACATCTGTGTGGACTGGGCGGACGCCGTTGAAGAGGTGATTTGAAGCTACTGCAGTTTGGATAGAACAGAACCATTCCCACCCCGAAGACCGGCTTTAATAGGGCCGGTCTAAGCGACTGTTCAGCAGAATACATTGACAGTAGACAAGTTTTCTAGTACCACCTAGCTGGCTAGATAGGATAGATGAGCAGAAAAGATTTGAACTCCATGGCCTGGTTTAATAGAAAAAGTAGTTGTGGAGATCAGCAAAGGCAGAGCAAGGAGGCCCGCAGGTGTCCATCCACACTTCTTGCGTACCTGCCCACCAGGAGGACCGAGAGACGCTCAACCAGCTCCGCCTGCTGCTCATCCGCAACCTAAAGCCCTCCGTGACGGAAGCTGAACTGCGCCGTCGGGTCGCCTCGTTCGGCCAACTAGACAGCGTGACTCGAACTCACGACCTCGGCCTGGTGTGCTTCCGCCGGCGGGAGGACGCGCTGCGCGCCGTCGCCGAGCTTGATGGTGTCGACGGTCTCGAAGTGAGCCTCGCCAGGCGGCAGGTGCCGCAGGCTGTGCCGCCGCCCCCACGCCAGCCGCCGCAGCAGCCACAGCAGCTGATGCAGTGGCAGCCGACAAGCCACGGCGGCATCCTGCAGCTGGTAGCGCAGGGCGTCAAGCGGGCCAGCGGCGGCAGCGGCTGCTCATTCAACCAGAAGCGGGAAAGGCGCTTCTGACCCATACAGGGTTTCGTGATGCGTAAAGTTTGCCTCACTTTTTTATGCTGGTGTGAACATAGTTCCTCCAGTTATTTGACGGTTGCAATTTTTTCACTTGAATCAAGCATCGGTCACGAAGCCGATCGATAATGTTAGTGTGAATTTACTCATTCGCCAATTTCCATAAGTAATTTATTTATGCTTAAGCGTGTTCAAAAGCAGTTTTTGCATTTGCCGATAAATAAACTCGCACTGTTCAAATTGTAGGCAATTTTTCTTCTAAATCAGAAAAAACCGAAGCTGACCAGAAGAATTTAACATTGCTGTCAATTATTTATTGTGACTGTCATTGTGCACCACAACATCCAAGTGTTGCCAGCCGAGCTCAGCACTGGGGCCGGGTTAAACGATAAAAATATTCTGCAAACAGACAGTAAAAACGGCAGTGGCCGGTGCATGCGGATAAAAGTGAGATTCGCAGCATGTCGCTGCTACTTTAAGTAGTCAAGTAAAGACAACACACGAAAAGCATAGAGGTAAAAAGTTTATCGTTGAAGGGAGAAGCAGGCGAGACAAAACGGCTTGGGGAAAAGCTGAATTAATAAAAACTCGCAAATCAATCAGGTAATTGTTAGCTCTCAATAAATTTTTCTGCTACAAGATTGACTTCGGAAAGAAAAATAAAAAACTCTCAGCTACTGCAAGTAAAATAGACGAGCATGCAGAATCCAAGATAAAAAATAGCACAACAATGCATTGCATACGGCACAAGGACAGGACAAGTCGCGAGGCAGTTCAGCATAGAAGTTCAAATATCAAATCGCTGTGCAGCACAAGCAAAGCCATCTGACAGTGTTGGGAAAGATGGAATGCAGAAAATATTTTCAAAGAGCTGCTTGTATAAAAATCTATACTACAGTCAGTAGGTATGTAGGATCAGTAAGTGGGTTAAGCCAGTCTATGATTAAATTTATTAACACGTCAAAAAGCCTAAAAAAACAAAATGAATAAAATTTTCGCTTGTTGACCATCGAATCGAACTTTGAAACTCAACCTCAAAAATAAATAGTTAAACACTGCTCAGGCCCGCAGGTGCACGTAGGCGTTGGGCACCGACTGCTGGTGCAGCATGGGGATTTGCTCCTCCACCTGCTTCAGAGCAGCGGAGGTCGTGCAGGCCGGCAGCGTGGCGGCCGAGCTACACGAGGAAGCGGCGGAGCTGCGGTCGGGCAGGCAGACGGTGACGGCGGAGTCGCCGGCGTGGCCGCTGTGGTACCAGCTGGCCTGGCGGAAGTCCGCCCGCAGCTCCGGCTGCTCATCGATGCAGGCCAGCAGGCCCGAAAATGATGAGCGCTGCTTCGGCTTCTGCGCCCAGCAGCGGGCCATGAGGTCAGCCAGGAACTCCGGGCAGTCCTCTGGCGGTTCCAGCGTCTTGCCTGACTTCACCATGTTCAGCACCTCCTCGTTGCTGCGCCCGTTGAACGGCTGGGAAGCCAGGCTGGCGATCTCCCACAGCACCACGCCGTAGGACCAAACATCTGAGGCGGTGGTGAAGACGCCGTCCCGGAGCGACTCCGGCGCCATCCAGCGGACCGGCAGCGGCGCCTGACCCTCCTTCTTGTAGTAGTCCGAGTAGTACACGTCCCGCGTCATACCGAAGTCTGCGGGCGGGTGGCAACTCTACATGTTGCAGCGGAGCCTGCTGTTGCTCCAGCCCTGATGCTTCAGCTGGCTGCTGTTGCCCCACCCCTGATGCTTCAGCTGGCTGCTGTTGCCCCACCCCTGATGCTTCAGCTGGCTGCTGCTGCCCCAGCCCTGATGCTTCAGCTGGCTGCTGCTGCCCCACCCCTGATGCTTCAGCTGGCTGCTGTTGCCCCAGCCCTGATGCTTCAGCTGGCTGCTGCTGCCCCAGCCCTGATGCTTCAGCTGGCTGCTGTTGCCCCACCCCTGATGCTTCAGCTGGCTGCTGTTGCCCCACCCCTGATGCTTCAGCTGGCTGCTGTTGCCCCACCCCTGATGCTTCAGCTGGCTGCTGCTGCCCCAGCCCTGATGCTTCAGCTGGCTGCTGCTGCCCCACCCCTGATGCTTCAGCTGGCTGCTGCTGCCCCACCCCTGATGCTTCAGCTGGCTGCTGTTGCCCCACCCCTGATGCTTCAGCTGGCTGCTGTTGCCCCACCCCTGATGCTTCAGCTGGCTGCTGCTGCCCCACCCCTGATGCTTCAGCTGGCTGCTGCTGCCCCTCCCCTGATGCTTCAGCTGGCTGCTGCTGCCCCTCCCCTGATGCTTCAGCTGGCTGCTGCTGCCCCACGGCTCACCCGTTGCTCCAGCAGCAAAATCTCAAATCCCGCACTTTCTGCAGGCTGAGGCTCACGGATATTATTTTAGACTCTAGCCCAAGGCCCAGCTACCGCAGGCGACTTACCGCCTATCTTGACCGTAAAGGCGGCCGTGACCATGCAGTTCCTGGCTGCCAGGTCCCGGTGAATGTACTTTCTAGTCTCCAGGTAGTACATGCCGTCAGCGATCTGCGCGCACCACAGCACCAGCTGATCCCTGCTGTACATGGGCAGGACTGGCCCGTCCGTGTCCGGGCGCATCTGGCGCAGACAAGTCTTGAGGTCGCCGTTCTCCATCAGCTCCATGAGCACCAGAATCGGCACGTTCTCCGACACCACGCCGATCAAGCGGACCACGTGGGCACACTGACGGAACTTCTTCATGTGGGTGGCCTCCTGCGAAGCGAGTTGATTCAATTTGGCTTGGTGTTATAGACAGACAACTGGCTAAGCAGGAAGACAGACAGAGAGACAGACAGACAGACAGACAGACAGACAGACAGACAGACAGACAGACAGACAGAGACAGCCAGACTCTGACCTGCAGAAACTCGTGTCTCTCCCGCATGGTGGCCTTGTCGTTGACGCTCTTGACCGCCACAGGGACGTCCTCAGACTGGCGGATGTAGCGCGCAGCCGGGGTGTTCAGCGAGCGCACGAGGCCGCGGTAGACCCTGCCGAAGGAGCCGGTGCCGAGGCGATCGGCGGTGCTGTAGGTCACCTGGTCGCGGGGCACCTCCCACTCGTCAGGCTCGTAGGTGTAGCTCCAGTAGTCCGGGTTCTCGTTGACCACCGTCTTCTCCCGGTTGATCCGGCGGTAGGTGACCCAGGCGATGATAACCACCAAGGCGCCTAGCAACAGCATGGCAACCAGCAAAACCCCGGCAATCGCGTCTGCGGTGAGGCGGCCGGGGCGCCGGCGGACCCTCATGGGGACCGGGAGGCTCCACCGACCAGGCTGGAACAGCGACACGGCCCGCACCCGCACCTGGTAGTCGCCCTCCGGCACCGACTTCAGCAGGGTGCCGCCGATCAGCTGCTGCATGGACGCCGAACTGCTGCTGCCGTTGGCAGCCCCGGCCAAAGACTGGCGCTGCGCTGGCTGCCGCACCTGGTGCCGGTGCCCGCGGTTCAGCCACTCCTGAAAGGAGACGCAGTGGTACTGCCAGCTGCGGTGGCTGTCGGTCTTGTACTCCACATCGTAGTAGATCACTGCGCCATTCGGCGAGTCCGGCTGCCGCCACAGCAGCTGGAAGTCTGTTGAATAGCCCGACGGTGCAGGCACCGGCTCGGCGGACAGCGATCTGGCAGGGATTTCGTCGGCGTCAGGCAGCGCCAGGGTGCGGCGCATGATGCGAGCCGGGTTCGAGCACAGGTGCAGGGTGGTGCTGTACTGCGGGTGCTGGAACTCGTCCAGGCACGCTACCAGCTGCGGGGGGAGGAAAAAATGCCAGTACAGCACGGTTCTGTCATCTCACCAACCTTGATATCTCAGCCACCCTGAACCAGCCCAATACTCCGCAATGCGGGAGGCACGCACCATCAGCTCATAGGAGGTGAAATGCCGCAGGTTGGTCACTGTGTACTGGGTGCCTCGCACCACCGTGTAGCCATCGGCCAGGCCGCGAGTGTCCTGCGGAGGCGCGATGGCCTCCACAATGTCTTCGTGGCACTTCAGCTCCGGGCAGTTCGTTTTCGGCGCTGTGGTGGGCGCAACGGTGGCTACCGGAGCCGGCGTGGCGTCCGCAGGATCGGGCAGCAGGGGGTCCAGCAGGGCCGAGGGCGAGGCCAGGCGGGACTCCGTGCCCACGGGAAACGATAGCAGCGAAGAGGCGTTGCGGCGGCCGAATCGAAAGCGGCGAGTCGCGTTACGATGCAGAATTCGCATGGAGTCTGACTCGGGCCTGCGGGTGGGCGGGCGGAGCTCGGCTCTGGGTGGGGATGCTTTGGATAGAAGGGGGGTGGCTAGAAGGGCAATCGGGTAGAAGCGGCGGTAACGTTGTAGGTGAAAGCATGATAAGGTTCATGCTGTTGGAATGCAAATAAAGTTTTCCTATGGTTAAGCAGACACGAGTTGCCAGGAAGCAAACACGGTAATTCTCTCGGATGCATGGCTGCGGAATGGCAGAAAGACTAAAAGTGCATTTGCACCAGTGCGTCCGCACCCAGACAGCCAGCAGGCTTGCACAATTAGGGGCAGCAGAGATAGCCGCAAGCTCGAGTTTTTTCATTGGCTGCATTAATTAGTCTGTGCGAAAGTCTGTCAGGCAGGAAGAGCCAGGCTTAAAAATAGCGTAAGATGACATCCGCAGATGTGAAAAAGGAAGTCAGAATTTTGGGACGACCCAAGCGTCAGGATAATCAGCGTGTTCAGGATAGCCAGGGTGTCAGGATACCCAGGGTGTCAGGATGGTCAGGATGGCCTGGGTGTCAGAATGGTCAGGGTGTCAGGATAGCCAGGGTGTCAGGATGGCCAGGGTGTCAGGATGGCCAGGGTGTCAGGATGGCCAGGGTGTCAGGATGGTCAGGGTGTCAGGATGGCCAGGGTGTCAAGATGGTCAGGGTGTCAGGATAGCCAGGGTGTCAGGATGGTCAGGATGGCCTGGGTGTCAGAATGGTCAGGGTGTCAGGATAGCCAGGGTGTCAGGATGGCCAGGGTGTCAGGATGGTCAGGGTGTCAGGATGGCCAGGGTGTCAGGATGGTCAGGGTGTCAGGATGGCCAGGGTGTCAGGATGGTCAGGATGGCCTGGGTGTCAGAATGGTCAGGGTGTCAGGATAGCCAGGGTGTCAGGATGGCCAGGGTGTCAGGATGGCCAGGGTGTCAGGATGGCCAGGGTGTCAGGATGGCCCGGGTGTCAGGATGGTCAGGGTGTCAGGATGGCCAGGGTGTCAAGATGGTCAGGGTGTCAGGATAGCCAGGGTGTCAGGATGGCCAGGGTGTCATGATGGCCAGGGTGTCAGGATAGCCAGGTTGTCAGCATGGCCAGGGTGTCAAGATGGTCAGGGTGTCAGGATAGCCAGGGTGTCAGGATGGCCAGGGTGTCAGGATGGTCAGGATGGCCTGGGTGTCAGAATGGTCAGGGTGTCAGGATAGCCAGGGTGTCAGGATGGCCAGGGTGTCAGGATGGCCAGGGTGTCAGGATGGCCCGGGTGTCAGGATGGTCAGGGTGTCAGGATGGCCAGGGTGTCAAGATGGTCAGGGTGTCAGGATAGCCAGGGTGTCAGGATGGCCAGGGTGTCATGATGGCCAGGGTGTCAGGATAGCCAGGTTGTCAGCATGGCCAGGGTGTCAAGATGGTCAGGGTGTCAGGATAGCCAGGGTGTCAGGATGGCCAGGGTGTCAGGATGGCCAGGGTGTCAGGATGGCCAGGGTGTCAGGATGGCCAGGGTGTCAGGATGGCCAGGGTGTCAGGATGGTCGGGGTGTCAGGATTGTCAGGAAGGGCGTCAGTGAAGTTTCCATTAACTGATTGATATATAGAAAATATACCGAATATGGGCATTGGGGGGGTTCCTATCGCACGTGAATTCGATAGGAATTACTTTCTCAAGTACTACCCTCTGTCTAACTGAAAACCCCGTGGGCTCCTATTTCCCGCTCCGCCCGTCCCCGCAGCCCGCGCGAGCTCGAGCTGTCCGTGGATGGTCGGGCAGGCAGCGCACTGCAGGCTCAGGAAGTCAGAGGAAGCCCCCAAGGGAAAGCCATGGGAGTAGTTGCAAAGCTTATAATTGAGATGCTTTCACTTCAAACAGCTGCCCGAGCCTTAATCTCTGCTAGCGGAGTGCATTTTCAAGCTGAATTTGTGAGCTAAAATTATTCAAACAAAAAGAGCTCCGGCTTAAATCTGCGAGCTCGGCAGTCGGCGGCATTTTGCCTTTTGTAACCCGAAACTAACTTTAACAGCAGGACTCAAACAGCCAGCAGAATTCACACAGCTAACAGCACTCTGTAAGCACTCCTACAGCTAACAGCACTCTGTACGCACTCACACAGCTAGCAGCATTCACACAGCTAACAGCACTCTGTAAGCACTCACAGCTAACAGCTCTCTGAAAGCACTCACACAGCTAACAGCACTCTGTAAGCACTCCTACAGCTAACAGCTCTCTGTAAGCACTCACATAGCTAACAGCTCTCTGTAAGCACTCCTACAGCTAACAGCACTCTGTAAGCACTCCTACAGCTAACAGCACTCTGTAAGCACTCACAGCTAAAAGCTCTCTGTAAGCACTCACACTGCTAGAAGTTCTACTGTCAGCATTCACACAGCTGGCTAAAACGTAGACAGACATTAGCCTCATTGCCACAAAGAGAGCAGAAAAATGGCTGCTTGCTGCTACGAGTACCTGAAATACGGCACATGAAAAGTAAGCCCTCACCTCCTCCGAAACATGATGCGCAGCAGGGTGTCTTCAAAGTAGATGATCTTCTCCCGCCGCTTCAGGTCCGGCCGCTGCTCGCACTGGCAGTGGCGCCGGCAGGACAGGCTGGAGTTGGCCGGGAAGCTCCGACCGCCGCCGCTGCTGCCACTGCGGCCATCGGGCTCCAGCAACTGCGAGTCGCCCTTGTTGAGCAGCGGCAGCTTAGCTGAGACCAACAAATCCAGCGGGCCGCGCCGCTTCTCCTCGCAGTAGTCCTTAAGCGCGTAGTTGGCCTGCTTGGACTGGATCTCCTTCACCCACAGCAGGTAGTGAGTCACCCGCCCGTTCGGCACCAGCGGCGGCCGCCACTCCAGCCGAATCTCGTCGCTGGATGCCGCCTTGCCGTCGAACTGGTGAGGCGGCGACGGCTGGGTCGGCAGCGTCTCTACGTAGATGATGCGGCTCTTGCTGCCGTACTCCTGCTGCCGCTCCAGCAGTATCTGCGGCATCACGAAGAGAGCGTAGCGGCTGGCCGGCCGGAGATCCTGGGGAGAGAGGGGACAAATCAGCTGCTGATCCGCCTGTCTGTCTCCCTGTCAGCCTGTCTGTCTGTCTGTCTCCCTGTCTGTCTGCCTGCCTGTCTCCCTGTCAGCCTGTCTGTCTGCCTGTCTCCCTGTCAGCCTGTCTGTCTGTCTGTCTCCCTGTCAGCCTGTCTGTCTGCCTGTCTCCCTGTCAGTCTGTCTGTCTGCCTGTCAGCCTGCCTGTCTGCCTGTCTCCCTGTCAGCCTGTCTGTCTGCCTGTCTCCCTGTCAGCCTGCCTGCCTGCTGCCCATGCACCCGTGCAGTGTATTATCGCTTTTTGCAGCCCACTTGCTGCTGTGCCAGCCTTGCTACCACAGACAAAAGCTCCATTACTTTGGCAAACATATCTTGATAAGTATTATCTACTACTATAGCACTAACTACACCATTTTACCTCCTATTTTGAACAAAGTCGTGTTCAAAAGAAACAAGCAGAACTTCAATTCAAACACTTTAAGAAATACAATAACAGCCCTTGCGGAAGTTCAATTCAAACAAAGTCCCTTTCTATTGAAACAGAAGAACTTCAATTCAGACTGTCTGTGGCCAAAATTGTCCCCGAATGACGCGCATGCGCAGATTTCAAATTCAAAAGAAACAAAGTCACATTCTATTTCGACAAAGGGATAAAACACAGCATATCGACGAACATAAGAGTAGAATGAAAAACAGGAACAAGACAGTGTCAGCTGGCCAACTTGAGACATCTAACCATCAATTGCCTGTCCACCAACGCAGCGAGGTACGTATGTAAACACATGGTTGAACCACTCAGTGCATTTGTCCACAGAGATGCAGCCAATGGTTTTGTCCACCATGCTGTACAGAATGTCTCGCCGATAGGACGCCATTGACTGATTCCCGTGCTGCTCAGCTATCGGAGTGATGAAATTTTGCTGGTCTGCTACCAGTTTTCTCTTCAGGGTGTCCTTCCAACAGGAGATTGAGTTCTCCACAGGAATCAAAAATGGACTGTATGGTGGAAGCCACTTGACCTGAATGGTGTCCGGAATCTTGTAGGCTGCTTTTCTGCTCCCCCTGACCTCACGATCGTGTTCGCTGTTGACCTCTTGACTCCAAGTTGGCGCGCCAGTTCCACAAGTCATCCCCAACAATCAGCAGCCCTGATGATACGGTCTCTGTCACTGTTGCTTAAACAATAGCGCACTGCCAAGGCTGCTGTTCCATGATATCTTCATCGAATTCTGCTTCAAATTCACTGATTCCATCTTCTTCCAGCAATTCATCGTCTTCTTCAATCTGATCTTCCAGCATTCATATCGTTTCTTGTTGTGCAACGATTGTACAGTTATGCAGTACAGGGAAAACAAAAAAGTTAGATTAATGTACTAAAAATGTACTTGTACCTATGTCCGAAAATCTCTGTCGAAATAGAATGTGACTTTGTTTCTTTTGAATTTCAAGTTCGCGCATGCGCGTCACTCAAGGACAGTTTTGGCCACAGACAGTCTGAATTGAAGTTCTTCTGTTTCAATAGAAAGGGACTTTGTTTGAATTGAACTTCCGCAAGGGCTGTTATTGTATTTCTTAAAGTGTTTGAATTGAAGTTCTGCTTGTTTCTTTTGAACACGACTTTGTTCAAAATAGGAGGTAAAATGGTGTAATCCCACTTCTGCACCCGTGCAATCGCATAGCAATAATCAATTTTCTTTTTGCATGACTTTTTAACTCCTTGTTAGTCAGTCGTCCTGTCCTCTGTTTAATCATGTTTTATTTCAATTTCCACTGCCTCTGCATTTTAATTCAGTTCCGTGCTGTTCCACCCCGTCTCTTCCGTTTGCAGCCTCTGAAATCCCCGCCTGCTGCAACTGAAAATTCTCTTCATCAAACCCATCCGGGAATTCCTCACACGCAATGTCTACCGACACCTCAGGGCTGGAGTTTCAAACCCCGAATTCAATCATCGAACTGTCGCCTGCGCGCGACCGCTGCCGCCCCTGACCCAGCTCAGCCAATTTATTAGCTGTCGGAAGAATATCGCTGCAAAATAACTCTGACTATCCGACTGACTCTGACTAACTCACTGACTCACTGACTCACTGACTAACTGACTGACTGACTGACTAACTGAATAACTGACTAACTCACTGACTGACTGACTGACTGACTATTAGACTGACTAACTGAATAACTGACTAACTCACTGACTGACTGACTGACTAAATGACTAACTCACTAACTGACTGACTGACTGACTAACTCACTGACTGACTGACTAACTCACTGACTGACTGACTGATTAACTGACTAAGTCACTGACTACCTAGCTGACTGACTCTTCCTCACTATCTCACTAAATAACTCGTTCTTAAAGTTATTACTCAAGGAGTATTATTACTCAAGTTACTCACTCAAAGCCAACCATTCATCACTCACATGCACATATTTCTGACACTGCCGCTTCCCCAGCCGGTTCTGACAGTCCCCGATGCACTGCGAGCAGTTCTGCAGATGGCAGGAGTTGGGCAGCGGCTTGGGCGGCGGCCCCTTGCCGGTGGGGTCCGGCTCCGGCTTGTTCAGCGAATAGACGTTGTCGCAGGGCGAGAAGGTCGTCTGCCACTGCCGGATCTCGCAGGTGGACGGGTCCGCGTACTGAACGGTCTCGTCCGGGCCGACCAGGCGGTAGTAGATGGAGTAGCCCAGTACGTAGCGCTGGTCGCTGACCACCAGGTCCGGCCAATGCAGGATGACCCCGCTGGCCGAGACCAGCCCCACCACGATGTCGAAGGTGCGGTTGATGCAGTAGGCAAGGTCTCCGTTGGTCTTCGGGGACAGGTCCTCGAGCTCGTTCACCTGGGCAGGGCAGAACAAGCATTTTGTTCACGTGGGCCAATAAACTATCCTTGGGAACAGGTCTTTGTTCACCTGGGCCAATCAACTATCACTGGGAACAGATCTTTGTTCACCTGGGCAGGGCAGAACAAGCTGCATTTTGTTCACCCGGGCCAATCAACTATCACTGGGAACAGATCTTTGTTCACCCGGGCCATTTCAACTATCACTGGGAACAGATCTTTGTTCACCCGGGTCATTCAAATATCACTGGGAACAGATCTTTGTTCACCCGGGCCAATCAACTATCCTTGGGAACAGGTCTTTGTTCACCCGGGCCATTCAACTATCACTGGGAACAGATCTTTGTTCACCCGGGCCAATCAACTATCCTTGGGAACAGGTCTTTGTTCACCCGGGCCAATCAACTATCACTGGGAACAGATCTTTGTTCACCCGGGTCATTCAACTATCACTGGGAACAGATCTTTGTTCACCCGGGTCATTCAACTATCACTGGGAACAGATCTTTGTTCACCCGGGTCATTCAACTATCACTGGGAACAGATCTTTGTTCACCCGGGCCATTTCAACTATCACTGGGAACAGATCTTTGTTCACCCGGGTCATTCAACTATCACTGGGAACAGATCTTTGTTCACCCGGGCCATTTCAACTATCACTGGGAACAGATCTTTGTTCACCCGGGTCATTCAACTATCACTGGGAACAGATCTTTGTTCACCCGGGTCATTCAACTATCACTGGGAACAGATCTTTGTTCACCCGAGCCTTGCAAGAAACATTCAGAACAGGTGATTAGCTACAGCGAAGGCCCAGGCCAACCTTCTCGGCCACGTCCAGAGTCTCATTAACGAAGGTTTGAATCCGGTTGTAGCAGAGGCGGCGGTTCATGTAGAACTGCACCTTGCCGCGGGGCACGCTGACCCGCCTGCCGCCGGTTGTGTTCCACAAGCTCTGCAGGAAGTCTGTGTGCTCAATCTTGATGGTGGGCCTGCAAGGGAAGCAATGGGGATGGAGAGGAGAGACTGCAAGCGAACAAGAAAAAGGTTGGACAGGCAAGGGGCTCAGCTGAGCCTTGGAGCAGCAATCTCGCTAATCAAAAGAAGCAAGGCCGTGTCTGCTCGTGATTAGCGCGAAGCGGATTCTGCAGTTCTGAACAACGGCGAAGATGGGGAGGGCAGAAAACGCGGGGCATTCCAAAAATTGCCCGCAGCTGCAATGGGCCGGCAGGGACACAAGAACGAGCTGCTTTGACGGCCGGCTAATTGGCCTTGCTGTGGAAAGGCGGCTTTAGCTGGGCAGCTCAAAATACGCTCGTACTTGCTCTGCTCTTCCTTGGCCTGGCACACTGCGCCTCACCTGCTAGTCTCTGTCTGCTTACCTGGCCGCTCTGGTGGCATCGTCAACAACATGCTTGCCGTGCACAACCCGCAGGTTGGCCAAGAAGGACAAGGAGGTCAGGTCCCTGGAGTTTGTCACCAGCAGGAACTCCTCGATCTCCGTCAGGTTGCGGAAATTCTCCTCCAGCTTGCGCTCCAGATCGGCTGCAAATGGATGAGATTGGAGATGACTTTGGTAAGATTGGAGATGGCTTGGGGGAGATTGGAGATGACTTGGGGGAGATTGAAGATGGCTTGGGGGAGATTGGAGATGGCTTGGGTGAGATTGGAGATGGCTTGGGTAAAATTGGAGATGGCTTTGGTGAGACTGGAGATGACTTGGGGGAGATTGGAGATGGCATTGGTGAGATTCGAGATGGCTTTGGTGTGATTCGAGATGGCTTTGGTGAGATTTGAGATGGCTTTGGTGAGACTGGAGATGGCTTTGGTGAGACTGGAGATGGCTTCGGTGAGATTAGAAATGGCTTTGGTGAGACTGGAGATGACTTGGGTGAGATTGTAGATGGCTTGGGTGGGATTGGAGATGGCTTAATTGGATGAATCTAATGATCAGTAGTGAGCTGATGCATGGTAGGATAGATCTGTGAATTGGGTGTCATGTGACAGAAACCAACAAGTACAGCCTGGCATTGGAAACAGCAGCGGCTCAAGAGATAAGCAGAAGGCAGAAGCAGCAAATCAGTAAATCAGTAAATTCGTCTTGGCAGAATGAAGAGCAGGCCAAAGATTGCAAAGATAAGACCAGTTATTGAAGACGATAGCTTTAGAAAAGCAATCTGCGATCTCCCCTTGGCCCCAATCCATTTTGACAGAGCTGGCAGATCACGCGATTTCAGGCGCCCCCGAGGCTGATGTGGGGCCGACATGGCTGATGGGATAACAGCCGAGAGTCCCTGGGAAAACAGGGGGAAGAGGAGTGGGCCGACACAAAGAGGAAATAAAGGCTGACAGAAAAAGCGGATTGACTCGGTGAAAAATCAGGAAATTCCCATCGGAGCTTTTCTGTTTTTTAACTCAACACTCGGCAATACAGAAGCAGCAAAGGCTGCCCGAGAGCGGATTCGGCAGACAAAGAACTGCTGCTTTCAGCCAGCGTTTTGAATGAGCCTCCGTCGGAGGAGGGCGAGATACACAGATCAGCTGCTGCACCGGGAGGGAAACAGTGAAAAATAACAGCGAATGGGAAACATGGGATATTCTTGGATGGGGCGGGGATTCATGGATGGGGGAGATTCATGGATGGGGGAGATTCATGGATGGGGGATTCATGGATGGGGGATTCATGGATGGGGGATTCATGGATGGGGGATTCATGGATGGGGGAAATTCATGGATGGGGGATTCATGGATGGGGGATTCATGGATGGGGGAGATTCATGGATGGGGGATTCATGGATGGGGGATTCATGGATGGGGGATTCATGGATGGGGGAGATTCATGGATGGGGGATTCATGGATGGGGGATTCATGGATGGGGGAGATTCATGGATGGGGGATTCATGGATGGGGGAGATTCATGGATGGGGGATTCATGGATGGGGGAGATTCATGGATGGGGGAGATTCATGGATGGGGGAGATTCATGGATGGGGGGAGATTCATAGATGAGAGAATTAATGGATGGGGGATTCATGGATGGGGGATTCATGGATGGGGGATTCATGGATGGGAAGATTCATGGATGGGGGAGATTCATGGATGGGGGAGATTCATGGATGGGGGATTCATGGTTGGGGAGATTCATGGATGGGGGAGATTTATGGATGGGGGGAGATTCTTAGATAAGAGTATTCATGGATGGGAAGATTCATGGATGGGAGATTCATGGATGGGGGAGATTCATGGATGGGAGATTCATGGATGGGGGAGATTCATGGATGGGGAGATTCATGGATGGGGGAGATTCATGGATGGGGGAGATTCATAGATAAGAGTATTCATGGATGGGAAGATTCATGGATGGGAGATTCATGGATGAGAGAATTCACGGATGGGAAGATTCATGGATGGGCAGATTTGAGTTGAGGAGCAGTACAGAATGGTGCAGGAACCAGAGATGAGCTCACGAATATTGTCGGACAGGGAGATGATGAGCTGCCCGATGCTGGTGCAGCCCTTCACAGCCTCCAAGTCCTCGATGGAGTGCACCAGCAGGCCCTCGCAGTAGCGGGTGCAGTTGGCCTTGTCCACGCACTTCACGCAGGTGTGGTTGCTGCTGATCTCGTAACCAAGCGGGCAGGTCTCAACGCAGGTTCCGTTGAAGAGTTTCATCGCGGTGCCGCGCGAGGATCGGAAGCTGCTCTTGGCGATGGCATTCTTTGAGGAGTAGCGGCGGCTGAGGCAGTCGGCGTGGCTGATGCACATCCAGTTTTGGTGAGAGACGTGGCTGGCGGGGCAGCGGTCCACGCAACGGCCGTCCAGCAGGAGGTGCCGGCAAGCGATGCAGTCGGCGTTGCCTGGGCCGCGGCAGCCGCCGAGGCAGTTCTGGTGGCAGCAGGCCGATGAGTTTCCGCCCAGCAGGCAGCCGCGATCACCGCAGGCGGGGCTACAGAGACTCTGGCAGGTATCCCGACTCCAGCAGTTCTCGGCGACCGGGCACTCCGAACTGCGAGAGGCAATTTCGAGCATTGTGTACGAAATGCTCAAGCTGAGCTCTCGCTCCTCTCCCTGGGATGCTCAGGCTGAGCTGCTGCTCCTCACCCTGGGATGCTCAGGCTGAGCTCTCGCTCCTTTCCCTGGGATGCTCAGGCTGAGCTCCCCCTCCTCTCCCTGGGATGCTCAGGCTGAGCTTCCGCTCCTCTCCCTGGGATGCTCAGGCTGAGCTGCTACACCTCTCCCTGGGATGCTCAGGCTGAGCTGCTGCACCTCTCCCTGGGATGCTCAGGCTGAGCTGCTGCTCCTCTCCCTGGGATGCTCAGGCTGAGCTCCCCCTCCTCTCCCTGGGATGCTCAGGCTGAGCTGCTGCACCTCTCCCTGGGATGCTCAGGCTGAGCTCTCGCTCCTTTCCCTGGGATGCTCAGGCTGAGCTCCCCCTCCTCTCCCTGGGATGCTCAGGCTGAGCTCCCCCTCCTCTCCCTGGGATGCTCAGGCTGAGCTGCTGCACCTCTCCCTGGGATTCTCAGGCTGAGCTCCCCCTCCTCCCCCTGGGATGCTCAAGCTGAGCTGCTGCACCTCTCCCTGGGATGCTCAGGCTGAGCTGCTGCTCCTCACCCTGGGATGCTCAGGCTGAGCTGCTGCTCCTCACCCTGGGATGCTCAGGCTGAGCTCCCCCTCCTCTCCCTGGGATGCTCAGGCTGAGCTGCTGCACCTCTCCCTGGGATGCTCAGGCTGAGCCGGCATCTTGCTTGCCATTCCAGATTCTTTCTTCAGCATGTTACAAAATTCGAAATCTTTTAGCTGAATTCGAAACGGATTAAGCCAGCTTTTCCAGGTGAAATTCACGACAAAAGCGAGCATCTGTTAATCCGCTAATCCCAGACAAAGATGAGACCAACACAAGCTATCCCAGGGCAGTAACAGCAATGAAATTTTATAGTCGCACAAGAAATAATCCCATCAAATCCAGACCGCGCATCCACATACAAACTCTTAGCCTCCCAAATTCTGATGATGGAAATACTCCGGCCTGCATGTCTGCAGTTCCCATCAACCCTCCGGGCAGTGGCAAAAGTGCAGAGCACGATCTCGGAAACAGAGATACGAGAGCTGGGAAGGGGACGAGAGCCTGGCCTGAGTCCGAGTCAGCTCTGACCCCCTGCCGCGGCTCGTGGGATTCTTGCGGATTCAGTTTAGGGCTGCAGGCAGGGGTTGCTGGGGAAAATGGACACTGGATGAAGCCGGGGAGGGTGACAGCCAGAATCCCAGACAGCTTGGGCATTTCCACGGATTGCAAAAGCTGCAGCAGACGGGAGCAGGCAGGGTGCAGGTGCGCAGGACAAGAGACTGATGCATAATTCAGAGCCAGGAGGCAGTGGCTCAGGGCCGGCAGATGCAGCTCATCGCGCGCCAGTTCGCGTCCCTCATTTCTTTTTTTCGCTAATTCACTTTTTGCCCGAGATCTCATCGGCAAAGGCCCGCTAATCCGGCTCGGGAGCTGCTAAATCCCTAGAGGGAATGCTTTATGCGGCCAGTTCAACGCGTTGGGAGGGGGGCTTCATAGCCCCGGAAATTAAAGCTCGGGGATTTTCGAGCATTGAGATTAAAACCGGAGAGTCCAACGACTCGACTCGGTGCTTGGGGATTGATTAAGAACGCAATAATTCATCAAAAACTTATTAAAAAAGGATTAGAAAATCCAAAAGGCAAATGAATTTCACGTAATTAAAACTCTTCTGCAGAAGAGAATCTCTCTTTGCGGGGCTTTTTTGCGGGGCTATTCTAAAATCTTCTGACCATGAGCAAATGAGTCCGGCATACGAGCGTATTGAGCACTCACTGGTTCACATATGTGAGCACTCACTGGTTCACATATGTGAGCTCTCACTGGTTCACATATGTGAGCACTCACTGGTTCACATATCTGAGCATTCACTGGTTCACATATCTGAGCTTTCACTGGTTCACATATCTGAGCACTCACTGGTTCACATATCTGAGCACTCACTGGTTCACATATCTGAGCACTCACTGGTTCACATATGTGAGCACTCACTGGTTCACATATGTGAGCTCTCACTGGTTCACATATGTGAGCACTCACTGGTTCACATATCTGAGCATTCACTGGTTCACATATCTGAGCTTTCACTGGTTCACATATCTGAGCTTTCACTGGTTCACATATCTGAGCACTCACTGGTTCACATATCTGAGCTTTCACTGGTTCACATATCTGAGCACTCACTGGTTCACATATGTGAGCACTCACTGGTTCATATATCTGAGCACTCACTGGTTCACATATCTGAGCACTCACTGGTTCACATATCTGAGCTCTCACTGGTTCACATATGTGAGCACTCACTGGTTCACATATGTGAGCACTCACTGGTTCACATATGTGAGCACTCACTGGTTCACATATCTGAGCTCTCACTGGTTCACATATCTGAGCACTCACTGGTTCACATATCTGAGCACTCACTGGTTCACATATGTGAGCACTCACTGGTTCACATATCTGAGCACTCACTGGTTCACATATCTAAGCACTCACTGGTTCACATATCTGAGCACTCACTGGTTCACATATCTGAGCATTCACTGGTTCACATATCTAAGCACTCACTGGTTCACATATCTGAGCACTCACTGGTTCACATATCTGAGCATTCACTGGTTCACATATCTGAGCACTCACTGGTTCACATATCTGAGCATTCACTGGTTCACATATCTGAGCTCTCACTGGTTCACATATGTGAGCACTCACTGGTTCACATATCTGAGCTCTCACTGGTTCACATATCTGAGCACTCACTGGTTCACATATCTGAGCACTCACTGGTTCACATATCTGAGCTCTCACTGGTTCACATATCTGAGCTCTCACTGGTTCACATATGTGAGCACTCACTGGTTCACATATCTGAGCTCTCACTGATCCCGCATATCTGAGCACTCACTGGTACACATATTTCGAGCTCTCGTCAATCCACTGTAGCCGGCCAGGGCAGACATCGCTGCAGAGCACCCTGTCGGGCACATTATCGAAGCGAACCTCCCTGATGAAGTCGGGCCGCACGATGGCCGCCCAGTTCACGGATTTGTAGTAGCACAGCTTCGGTGCGTTCTCCACCCGCACTCCGCCGCGGCCGATGTACCGCAGCGCGGGCAGCGCCATGTCCTGCAGGTCGGGCAGGTCGAATATCACCAGCGCATAGTTCTCGTGCGTGCTGAAGCCGCGGATGACAGTCAGGCGGGGGAACAGCCGGCCCAGGCTGGTGACGTTCTTCAGCCGGTACAGCACAACGAAGCCGGAGATCTCAACCACATTTGGGAAGGTGAGCTCGCCGTTCATCTCCATCATGCTGAGCACAATGGACCCATCAACCACTGTGCAGTGGCTGTAGTTGTAGGACTTAAAGGAGGACAGCATCGCGTGGCTTACGGTGTTGCACACTGCGGAAATGGGAAGGTTGCGGAGTCTGTGATCATTTGCAGAGCTCAAGTCTGAAGGACATTCTGCATATTTTGCTAGTCGCATGGGGCTTTCGGGATCGTGAGCCACATGACCCGTGACTCACCTTTTCCGTCTGCAAAGCCGAGACCGCCATAACAGCCGAGCAGCGGCAGCAGCAGCAGCAGCAGCAGCGGCATGAGGCTGGCTGGCAGTGAGGGCTGCTGCTGGGCTGAAAAGCAAATGATGGATAGATGTAGAGATTAATGGAATTCCTTTCAAGTCAAAGACTTGATTGTTCTCCCCAGTGGACTGATAGACTCATCCAACAACTGCCAATGAAAAGTACAAATGAAAGACAGTCATTTACAGTACACGCTTTCAGGGTTAATAAATCCTCGACTTGGGGCATTAGAAGCAGCAGAAAGCGTCACTGTTTGTCTTGAATCTTAAGTAAACAAGATATCTGATATTGCAGCCCTCCAAAGGCAGACTGCTGCAAGTGTAATATGAATAGTTAGAAGAAAAAAATTAATGGCGAACACAAAAGCGCGGGGAAGCAGCGGGAGAGAAATGCGGAACAGAAATCGAAGGCTGGCTGAGGCCTATCGATGCAGAGTTGCGGATGCAGGAGCGGCCTACAGAAACTCAGGAGCAAGGCAAGCCAAATGCAGGCTGACATGGCGTGAAAAGTCGCACCGAGTGGGGCCAAAATTCCAGTATGCGCGCGAGAAACTTTGGTTGAAATGGATGGCTGAAGCCATTGTGTCAGAGTATGAGAGACTGCTTATTCAGCTCCTGGGCACAAAACAAATCGCCTTTTCACAGATTGCACGTCCGTCGAGAATGCTCACCAATCAGTTTCTGTGCGAGTGAGCAATCTCAGGCAGGCCTCAGTAGCGCTTGCCAAATAAGCTCAAGGAACAGGTGAAAGAATGGCAAGCCTTTATGTCCCGGTTATAGAAGCGGGAAATACGCAGTCAGCAAAGCGTCATCGGTGAGCAAGACGAGCAGTAGAGGAAATAGGGAAATCTGCTGCAAGATGCGACCCTTGATTGGACAGGGGAGCAAATCGGGGGCGAACTCGGCTGGGAGAGTTGCGAGCGGCCGCAGCTGGGGAGCGCACATTGGCTGAGCAGCCGCTGAGCACTCGATGAATCGGCCCTCAAACCGTCTGGGGCTGGGAGAAAGAAAAGCCTGAGAGCTGCGGATCGGAGAGTTTGAGAGAACGGTGGAAAAGCGATTTCGGCTCAGGGGTGGGGGGGGCAGGAAGGGTGAGATGGAGAGAAGAGATAAAATGGAAGCTGCAGTTGAAGCGCAGAAAGAGGGGCGAATCAAAGGCAAAGCAAAAAACTCATTAAAACGAGCAGTCGAAAAAGCAACGAAAGCAAGAGACCAAAACGCAGGGAAATTGTGAGCAATTGCTTTTAGCTCAAAGAAGATTAACTAGCACCGATGGGAGCGCTGTAAACATTGAACTCAAAAGCCACAGAGTTCAACTCTTGCAGAGCAGCTTCTGTCTATTTCGCAAGGAAAAAGTTGACAAATATTGAGGCGACGGGGCTGACAGATCCCACGGTGGGGAGAGTTTCACGAGCTTGTCAAAAGCTGCCTTGTCGGGGAGGAAGTTTCAACAAAATTTCCCTGCAGAAGCTGAAAGAAGCCTCCGCTATAAAGCTAAATTCTACGGGCGGGGTAAATATGCTATCTATTGCCGGTGGAGCAAGTAGTAAAAGCACAGAAGTCCGAGAATTCCGCATCCAGGACTCTGAAAGATATTCAACAGCCTGAGGGCTAGACATTCCCACTCTAATGTCCTGACATGGCTCAGTAACTTCTATACTAGTCTCATCACTAATGCAGAAGTTTACTCCAGAGTACGAGTATACTGAGCCCAGCTGTTGAGAGTACTTGAGCTTTTAGTCAGCATTGCCTGCTGTATTCTCCACAAACATGGCTATTTTGGACAACCCTCTGCCTCTACGAGTACAAGTACAAGTCTTCAAGGATCACTTCCATCCTAAGGGTGCCTTTAGTAGGCTGGGAAAATAGTCATCATGCACTACATCATCAAGGCCTTAAACAGCGCCATTTCCAAAAATGTTGCACATTTTGAGCAATAGTGGCCTTGCCATTCTGACCAGCAATGGCGTCCCTGATGTCTTGATCAAGGCAGTAGCAGACCTACTAAACTGTAAAGAACTAGTTGACTCAATTGACGCTCCTACAGACAATTTTGAAACAGGCTCTGGCCAGTAGTCCAGTGAGTACTCAGATAAGCCACTATAGCGTTAGTCTAGCATTGACCTTTTAAGCCAGGTCAAGCCAGGTCAAGCTTGGAAACGAATCAAATTGGGTTTTTGTGTTGATGGGTGCCACTAGAAGAAAAATTCAGCACGAAATTTCGATTTTGAATCATGATGCATAATTGCACTTTAAAATCCTATCCTGGTTGCTAATCTAAGTTTGTACCTCGAAATTCTACCCCAAGTGCAAACAAAACTGCACCCAACATTTAGACAAAAACCCCAGAGACAAGCCAGTGAAAATATACATTCATGGCTATGATTTATTACTTAGCTTCTTGAATGACTCAAACAGTCAAACTTTAACCAACATGATTTTAATGCCAAGGCACTTCGTGCACAATGGACATTACCAGGGCTTACTAAATTTATTAAACTAAGTAAAAGTTTTTGCTCTTATATATTGACTTGACTTATATATTCCATTGTGGACGAAATGCATTGGCATTGAAAACACGTTGGTTATCTACTTCATTTATTTACTTTTTATCAAGTGAGCTACATTACCTAAAGTCAAACTCTAGTTTCGAGCTAAACTTGAGAAAAACTCAAGTACACCAAACTTTTTCTCTTGCTTACCTCGGTCAGCCTGTAGATCAATGGTAGCAGAGCAGAGGTTTGTATATATAGCATATATAATATACTACCTTAATCAATTTCTAAGACTGATACTTTTGTAATACCTAAGACTTCTTTATCATGGACAAGAAGAATAAACCTGTCAGAGTATCATGCCTAGTATGCTATGAGTGCCTGCCAGGCATAATTTTAACAGCAAATTATAGCCTAAAGATACTATTCTGGTATCCACTATAGTAGAACCAAACTTTTTCACCCTAACCCCAAGTAGACACATAGTTAACATTTATCTTTGGGGGATAGTTAGTTACTTTTAAGCAGCGTTAAGTAATTCCAGTTCCAATCAAGTAATTTCTGGCACTTGTTCTGGTACTAATATTTTTTTTAAAAAAGAAACTTATAATAATTCATTACTGGTCCTTCTAATTTTAAAGAAGTATCAATTAAAAAGTGCTAAACATGTGTTGGTCTAGAAATAAACATGCTGTTATTCCTCAAACTTGCTACATCATATATTTTTATTATCTTTGCATCCAAATTTTGAGTGAATAAACAAAACCTTTTATAAAATAAGGATTAGCAATACATCAGGATGCTACACTTGCAATTTGCAGAAAAAAATAGAGGCCAATTTCCAAAAGTTGATTCTGACTCTATAATTATATATAAAGATAATTTTTGTCCAATAGAAATGTCACAATAAGTAGAATACTTTAGGTGACTTTTAGTTTGTCATGGTTGTTGCTATAGTTTTATTGCAGCTATGCTTTTGCAGTAGTGTAAATGTACTTTTGTAATATTAACCAATTTACAAGACTTTAAATAACTTAATTAGTGCCTTTGTACTGCAATTAAAAAATCATATAATTAGCCTCAAGAGTTTTAAAAGTCAAAACACTCTTAGAATGCATCTCCCATGTCAGATTGCATGAATATCAAATGAAAAAATTAGCCTTCCATTTTTTCACAAATTACAGGTGTAGCATCTTGATCTTGATGTACTACTAGTGATCCTTTTTAGAAACCCTGAAAGTTCTAAAACAAGGATATTTATTGTTCTGAATGTGCCTTATTTTAGCATTAATCATGTCTTGTTTCAGCATTAGCAATTACCAGCAATTACTTTATTCTATGATTTTATAATGCTCAATGTTATAATGCCTAACATTCTTTAACTTAAAAAGTGAAAAAACTACATGATCTAGGATCATCTCTTTTTACCTTTGTATTACATAATTGTACAAGTGTTTTGGTTAAAGTTTTGTACTTTTAGAAAATATTTAGTGCTAAATTGGCTATTTGGCACCTAAAACTTCGTTTCCAAGTACTAGAAGACCAGACTTATTAAAAGCAACTTCTATTAGCCAAGTTTGGCATTCTAAAAAAGAACCTAAAAAGTACCACTTTAAAAAAGTAACTTCTAATAATAAAAGTACTAAAAGTGCCAGAAATTTGCCCAACACTGCTTTTGAAGAGGGGGGGTAGTTAATAAATTAACTAGCAATAGTAGTAGCAATAAATTTCTTTCATAGTGGACATCTACATCATATAGAATACAAAAAGCAGACTTAAAGATACAATTTAGATTACATAGAAACTATAAAAAAAACTAAAAAACTAATTTTTTAAATAAGCACTTTCCAACTAAATAAAAGTTTTTTTGTTTTTGAAAGAAATATAATCTCTAAGCAGTTGTACTACACTGTATACAGTATAGGCAAGTTGTGAGGCAACATTAGTTTTCACAAAATGTTTTCTTAATTTATATTGTTGTATTGACATAGATGATAGAATCAAAAAAGCTTGAATTTTCATTCCAGAATACAGCTGCCATTGCCACGATCTCGAAGGCTACAGGTTGAGGTTAAAAGGCGACAGTAAAAAAGGGTGACAGTCTATATATATGTTGGAATTAGAATTACAATTTCACAATATTAGGCTCGTATTTGTCAATATGTATTTGTTAAAATGTACAATTAGTTAAAACGTTTCACTCTTAGATAGCTGGTATTTGTTAAAATTTACAAGCTATTCATTTTAAGGAAATCAATATACAGCTTGCTTCCATCGACCTGTTTGACCACTACGTAATCGAATTGATTGACTAATGGGTAAAACATTTTCTAAGAAGTATTTAGTTTGAAGTTGCGGGAATTTAAAATAGACGTGCCTATTTACCGTGAATATTAAAACTAAAACAAGTATTGCATAACAAAGAACTTCAAGAGCCGGAAATAAGTTAGCAGCAATAAAAATTTTAATATCATTTTATCTATTAGAACTGTTACCTCGTCATTAGGACATAAAAAGGAATCCAAACGACATATTAAATATTGATGAACATTGAACATTGGTAATGAACTTAAACTTAACCTAGCTAAGCTGATGTGAACTAAACTTGAATGAAAACTAGTTAGGACGAAAAAATATGACCTTACCTGTACTTTTACGAGAGTATACATATTTCAACCCCTGAGTCCTGACCGACTCAGACGTCTGCTGACTATATGTATTAGCTGATATATGTACCGTGGCAAACTAAAACGCTTAGAGGACTACTTAAGGATATGGCCGTGTCTATACATGTATCGACTCAAATAATGAGCTTTGAGAGTGAGTGAGTGCGTGCGTGTGTGTATGTGTGTGTGTGTGTGTGTGTGTGTGTGTGTGTGTGTGTGTGTGTGTGTGTGTGTGTGTGTGTGTGTGTGTGTGTGTGTGTGTGTGTGTGTGTGTGTGTGTGTGTGTGTGTGTGTGTGTTTGTGTGTTTACGACTTAGCTGCTGAGCTGGTGAAAGTGGAAGCTGAGGCGGCGTCAAACAGTACGGCAGTCAGAAGCTTGCTGCACGAGTGCACGGCCATGTTCGATAAAGTGCAGGCGGACACTAGCAGTCTAGAAGAAAGTTTTCACGAAGACGGTTACGATATCAAAGCGCTAGAGGAAACGAAGGCTTTGCTGAATATACTATTTGACGACGTTGAGGTTGCCAGGGAGCATCTCAATAAGGCGATAGAACGGGCCGCTGGACTTATCGAGGACTGCAAGAAGGCCGTCCCGCGAGGTAGTAGAGAGAACTCCACTAACATCGCTATTACCACAATTGGTGTCGGTTTTAGCTTGCTTACTGGCCTAGCTATTGGCCCTATAGCTTTTGCAGGTACCTGAGTTCTGTCAGGCGGGTGGATGTACAAGACTTACAGGTCCAAACAGCAAATCGATGAAGTTATACAGAAGCTGAATGAGGGCAAGTCCCAGCTAGATTCTCTGATCCTGGAAGCCGAACGGAAAGCGGATAAAACGGTTGAGCTTCAGCGCCAGCTGAGCACCATGATAGCGCAGCTGGATGAGTGCATCCGAGCCGAGACTCGTAGGTGGGAGCAGCAGCAGCAGCAGTGGCGCTCAGCAACTTTAGCACCAGACACCGCCTGGGCTTGGAACAGTCCCCCGCCTGCCCCGATTGCGGCGCGGAGGACTCGGCTGAGCATCTGCTCCTCCACTGCCCCCGCGGTGACCACTTCCGGAGCAGAAGCGGCCTGGCCCCGAGCGACCTGATGGGGTCCCCGGAGGCCATCGTCGGACTACTACGCAGCATGGGGCGCCCCCCTCCAGATCGGCCTAGCCGGAACGGAGGCGCCCCGAAGAAGAAGAAGAAGAAGAAGAAGTGGCGCTCAGAAGTAGACAAGCTTTGCACCAGGCGTTCAAGTCCACAGAGCGTTTTTTAATAGGGTGAGCACTGTGAATGGAAGTGAAAAGTACTCCGAACTATATCGCTTTTGCGTACCCGAATTTTCCCATCTACGTCTTGTTTATGGTGCAGAACACAAGCTAAATAGGTAGGATATACTAAAATTGATGTGATTGATTTTATTTAAGCTACATGTACGCTAAGCCATATTTAAATGTTACAATGAGCTATAAACATACGATACTGAAAACTAAACATTGCCATACGTATGAGTATTACTTCACGTTGCCAATTTTTTGTTTGTCTGTTCCGAAAATTTCAGTTTTTTAGTTGATATTTAAAATATACGTAAATATTCTTCTTTCAATTAGCAATTCTATCCATTATAAGGCTGATAAGAGCAAGTGATTTATTTAACTTTGAACCTGCTTTTCAAAGATGAGTATACTAGTGTTAACTCAAAATTGAGAAATGAGAACATGCGTGAATTTGCATGTTCACGGAAAGTGAGCTGTTTATTTTTAGGTATAAGAGTTGTCAATAAAGCATACGCTGCTTCGTATTTTCTGCGCATCTAAGTATATGTTTTTCTCCACTTGTTTTATTTATTTTGGTCGTAAGCGGCTGAGGACGCGTTTATTGGCCGAGGCAAGGCCAAAAAAGTCAATCAAAAGTCTCAAATCAAGTCAAATCAAATCAAAATCGAAAGTCAAACAAGTGGGAAATGATGTATTTATTACTCAGTTGTGTCAAGCGAGAGGAAAGTTAAGATAAAATCCTGCAACGTCTGAGCGTTTTTGAGCGAAAGTGGCAAAACATTCGTTTAACCCAGGACAACCTGTCTATGCATGCGATCGAGCGAAAAATGCCTACCATTTCTACATGTACCATTTTGTCAGTCGGGAGCCTTGGCTGTCCCGGCCATAGAAGATATGAATATGAGTTTTAGATATACGAGTTTATTCGGCATAAAATGAATTTATTGCATCATAGCACATATTCGGATTTCCAACAGTCGTAATGCAATCTAAAAAATGCAGCATGGAAGTTGTTTTTAAATCTTTTATCGTAGCGGTGGATTAGGCAGAAAAGAGTATTATTAATGGCTGATAAAAGTGAAGCGTGGTCCGAGGCGCTGATATTCTTGGCAGCATTCGTCATTATAAACGCCGTCATCATGCTGGTGTTTTGGTTCAGCTACGCCATCACGTCCAGCAACCGGATGAGCAGCATCGACTTCGCCGACTTCAGCTCTGCTGGCCAGCGGAAGGTTGGCGACCAGCCGGACCAGCAGAACAGGCTGCTGATCCAAGAAGAGAAGAAATTAGAGGCCCGAGACAGCGGCCGTTTCTCCAATCCAAGGCAGAGCAGCGGCAGCAGCGACAGGAGCAGCCTGAGCGAACTCGGCTTCGACTCCAGCAGCGACGAGAAGTTAATTGCATCAATGTCGGGGCAGGTATGAAAAAAAGCAGAGGCCCTTGAACTTTTACAAGTAGAAATATGGGATATAAGCTTACACTGAATAAGTAATTTTTGTTTTAGCAAAAATACTTAGGGAGTAATTTAGGATAGGCCTAGACTAAGGATTGTCCTTCCTATATACTATATACCATATATATGTAATACTATATTATATATCGGCACCACTCCGGGTCCTGCATATGCTTCTAAACTGTTGCTTTACTCTAAAAATGCACGAACCTTTACAGCAATCAACTCAATCACAAGTTAATCTCTCTCCATGCACTCTGTCAAATCTGCAGGCTTTGAGCAGCACAACGGACACCCGGTTCTTCCATCGCACAGTCAGCCTGCAGAAGCAGCTGAGACCAGAATCGATTGGCATGTTGCAAAAGTTTGAAGAGAACGCCACGGACGACTTCAAGCAGCTGCTGGCCGGCCTGTCGGACAGAAGGGACGGCAAGATGAAGGAGCCCGGCAGTTCAAAGTTGGCGCAGGAAGACGCGCCAACGCCGAACCAGGTGATCGAATACCGGCGCTATCACAAACTGGTGCCGATCCGACGCTTTGAGCCCGGGTTCCTCCTCAGCCCTGACAAATGCCCCAGCGTCCCGAGGCAGACAAGGTCTAAAGCCGATGCAAAGTCGCTCTAAAAGGAGCGTGCCACACTGAGGGTTTCGCCAAGTTTATATCCTACCGACGAAGCCAAGGGATCTATCAAAGTGTTTTCACCAGTTTTATGGACAGCAAAATAATTAGATTATGAAGTCTGATTAACTGTTGAAACCGAATAAATGTCAAGATTAATTTATGTTTGCTGACACAATCGTTTTAGTTTCTTGTTTAAATGCAACGCAAAGCAAATATGGTAGGCTACGCTCGTATTAACATCCCACAGCATTTTGCGAACCAGTAGCAAATGAGAACACGCACTTTATCGATTGAAAAGTTCATGGAATGGTGAAGAACTGATACGCCGAAACTTCTATAAAAAATCAGTTCAAGCGATGGTCAATCAGCTGTTTTCTTCGGTAATGGCTGGTAATCTGAAGGAAACCGGTAAGATACGAACGATCAGGATTTGGAGTGCATCGCTTCAGGCCACAGCAAATGGAATCAGAAGGACATTGAGCTCACCGAAAATGCGACTCGGCATCTTTAAAGGCGACAAGCAGCACAAAGTTGGCAAAGTCCACTCTGCAGAGGCCCTGAATTGGTAAAGTATAACTGTTGGTTATGCAGTGAATTTAAGATAAAGTGCTTCGGATTAGCAGCAAGCTGTACAATCATTTCACTGGGAAAAGAAAGACCTGCAGTACCTTGTACAGACAAGTGAGAGACTGCCCGAGCAGGAAGCAGTTGGCAACCCGACGCCACAGAGAAACTGCTCCTGCTTTGTTTGCCAATGCACGAACGATAAACAGAAAGACTGGCTGAGTCTACAATTCGAATGAGTTCAACATTGCAATGAACAAACTGGTCTTTGTTTGTGTCGTACAGCCAAGCCTTTGCTTAGGCTCAGTTAATGCATACAGTAGGGCAGAATTGCTTTAGTGTTGTAGAAGATAGATAAAAGCTCAAAGACAATTGATTGGGAGCACGCTAAAAATAGAGTAGTCACTTTTTAATGCAAATAATACGAATACAAGCAGCAGTTCTTTAGTACGGAATTTTACCCTGCACTACTCACCTCGTTGTTTCCACCGCCCGCACTTTTCGCAATTGCATCCTCGACGAATTTGAGCGCATGCTGGCAGCCTCGGCGGAACGAAGGCTCGAGCGGCTGAGACCGGGAAATCTGCTGCTGCAGCAGCGTGTCATACTGCCAGTGGGCGGCTCTGTGGACAGTTGTGCAGTCAGGTGTGGTACATAGAGATGCGCCTGCCAAAGCAGGTGCGCAGCACAGCGCATCTAAGGGCTGTGTACGCCCGACCTTCAACCGAGACCGGCTCCACTACCTCGGGCCCAACCCGTCCCTGGACTACGCTTCCCAGCCCGAGAATATCCACAGCTCATCCGGTTCCTCCGGGCCACCAAACGAGCATCCGTCTTCCCCCCGGGGACCACGCCGCAGACAGGCCCGGCAGACCTCTGCCTAATTCTGCCCTAGCCAATGCGGGCTTCTCAAGGATTAGCGGAATGAGCGACGCTCACCTCCCCGCTGCAAAGTCAGAACCGCCCTGCGACTAAGCCAAGTAAGTCAAGGGCTGTGTGTAGCTACCCTTTATTTCCACCAGCTTAGAGCTACTTCCCTATATCAGCAGGGTAAACTAGAGGCCAGCTTCTTAATGTGCGACGCATTGGCCCGTTTAGCTGCGTACTAACAGCGACCTTTATGCTTATATTGAATATCTTGTAGCACAGAGAGCGAACACTCTGACCCACTGGGCTAGCGACAATATAGCTTAAAAGCTTAAGTACTAGTGACTCACTCGTCCAGCCAGAAGCTGCCATCGGAAGCAGGTCGCCCTGCATCGGAAACCACTGGGAGTCTCTTGCCACCGGGAGCAGCGGCAGCTCTCGCCCAGGAAGTCCGAAGCTGCGAGGTCATCGACAGCTGCTGGTCTTCACTCGTCAAGGCATCGTCAAGACGAGCGGCCCTGCTCAGTGCGGGGCGCAGGCAGTACCGGCTGCGACCCATGACCTTCGTCAGCCAGCCGGAGAGATCAACGTTTTTCTGAGGACGACAGGGAAGAGTTGGAAACCAATTATTGTTACTCAGCTCACTCGTGCATGCTTGCTTTTGTTGATTTCACAATTAATTCTTCCCTCCCCTCTGTACCGCATTCGCTTATTTGAGCCCGTGGTTACAGATGCAATACGTATTGCATTAACTTACGTTACCACTTTTATATCATTAAGCAAAGCTGTTGGTTTTTCTTAAAAAAGTTCTGCCTAATTTGAACCAAACATTCATGCGATTTTTTCTCAGTTAAATTTACTAAAGATGTACGTCAAAAAATTTCACAATAGGTTCTTTTATACTGATTATTTTATTGTTTATAGATGATTAAATGCTTTAATATATATTATTATAAACAACGACATTGCAGCATGAATTATAAAGGATTAATGCAGCCGTCTGACTCCTTGCCTGGATTGTTTCTCAGCTCATGAAAGCTGACAGTCGAGCTGTGTTTTGCGGCGATCATCTTCTTACAATCATTTTTTTCATTTTCTCCTTTCTTAATGTACGCGCCCTTCAAACTCCTCCATTGTCAGCCACCCCAAAATCAATTTAATCAATAGAAAGTGTGTTAGTGCAGGGTTCGTGTTTTTTGTTACAGTTTTTAAGCCGCTGTGAGAGATCGCAACATGAGCCTGATTTACTAGCAAAAATGAATGACCGATTTTTGCAAAGTTTTTAGTTCCAACTCGTAGTGAAAACATCAATTTGTCACAGACATTTTCCAAAATCAACATAAAATAACTTGACCACTCAACTGCTTCCGGCCAGTGTTGGTTGAGCTCAGCGTCCCATACGGAGCGGCGCAGCGCCAAGGCCTTCAGCGGGACGCGTTGCACCCGGTGAATGATCCCGGGACTGCGTGACGTATGCGGCATGGTCTGTAAAAATGGACGTTCGATTCTTCGCTCACCATTTTATTGTATATTATTTTGCGGCTCTAAACGGAGTCCGGAGAATCTCTTTCCAAACCTGATCGTTCCAGGCGCTGGCGCAGAAGAGGTTCGGGTCCCTGTCCATGAGATGCAGCGTCCAGTTGAAGAACTGAATGGCGTCGCGGGTCAAAGCGATGCCGTCTTCCAGCAGAATGACAAACTTTGCTGACTGAAAGGGATTTTTGCAACGATGTCAGTCAGTCTGAGAGCAGCTCAGGAACTGTGCGCACAGTGCTCAGCACCGGTTATGATTGTATGGCTGACGCGGCTGTCTGCAACACAGCAGAGGCCTCACCGGGTAGAGCTGGAAAGTCTCGGTCAGGCTCAGACGGTAAAGGTCCGCGAGCGACACGGATACTGACCGTCGCTGCGAGCTCGGCAGCTGCAGCAGGTTGCAGACCAGCCGCGGCTCTTCGAAGAAGCCGCGCAGAAGGACGCGGATTTGTGAGGCGTTCACCGCCTCTGCTGAGAGTAGCGAGGCCAGAGCTCTGCGGGCAGGTAGGTGGTGCTCCATAGCTGGAGACTCGGAATTATTATGGGAGCAGCGTTCCACCTCACCTGAACAAAAACTGAGGTCGGTTGTCGCTCATCACAGTGATGGGCACTACCTCAGAAGCAATCCAGGGACTCTGTGGGCGGAGAGGTTACAAATCTTGTACGTACTGTATTGCGATCCACTCGTTATTTATCGAATTTTTGGTAGCGCGAACCGTCCTGCTGCTTTGCTTACCGGAGCGCTGCGGAAGCTGACTCGAGCCGGACTGTCGCAGGCGCACACGTTGCTGCTGAAGCCGTCGACGAGGCTGCAGAATCGTCGCCTACGGAGCGTCTCCTCGCCGGCCGGCCAGCCAGGGCAGAGCAAGTCTGAGGACGGGGATCAACCGGCCAGTCGTGTGGCGTTTTGGCTAAATGTTTCTTTATTGAAGACAGTTCACCCCTTTAGCTCGTAAGTCTTCTGAAGTCTTCATTCAACCAAATTTCGCTTCTAAGTTTCAAAAGGCTTAAACTGTGATTTCCTACTAGTTTTACTGCATCATATAGCTTGCCCATATACGTACAATCTGTCTCTCTGAATCTGTCCTCCAGATCCGCTTTGAAATCGCTTTTTAATAAACTCAGTATCGCGCCTAATCTACCTCCGACAGAACCTGCAGGCTAATTGCTTTACCAGCTTCAGCCCAGCCTCACCGTCTTCTGCTGCCAGTCTGATGGCTGTCTCGACTTCAGTCAACTGCCCGACGCTTGGCGAAAGCTTCTCGATCAGGCGTCCAACTGAAAGAATGACATGTGCACAAAATTACATCGGGTCAAACCTTCACCATCACGCCAGGTTTTACTCACTTTTGGCTAGAGACACCATCGCCCAGGTCCAACCGGGTCTCAGTTTGTACAACAGGCGGCCTCCCTGGGCAGCCACCGCCGCACTACCGGGGTCCAGACCGCCGATCTGGTGGCTCCTCTGCAAGTAAGCCAGGAAGTAAGCTCCTCTTCTAGCTAATGTTGATCAATATAATGAAGATCAAGGTTGAAGAATTCGGTCTCACCGCAGTTGCCATGGCCAGAATCCGCCCAGAGACCACAGTATTTATCACTGCCGCGGCTTGCTCCAGGTCAGCGAAAATTCTGTGGCCCATGAGGGAAGCCTAAAGTTTTGCATGAAAGAGGAAAAATTCAGCTTTGCTCAAATTTGTTTAAATTCAAGGCTGCCCGCTACTACTACTCACAGTAGCCTGGTTGAGAATGAACAAGTGTAGACCGGGCCTCGTGTCATTTACGAGCTGAAAATTATGCCAGATTTTCATACCAGACGATTTAAATAAACAAACAGAAAATAATAAAAAACGTCTAATGTTCACCAGATGTCGATTGTCGGACATAAAGACCCCTGATCCACTAAATCCACTGATCCACCATCCCGAGGTTCCCAGAGTTTCCGAAATCTTCGCTAAACATCGCCACTCATGGGGACCAGAAAACCCAACTCCCTCAGACCCAGCCAGAAGCACCAACCAGCACCCCATCGACGTTCAGCGCTGTGAAGCCGCCGCCAGTCCACAGTCGCAATCGAATGCGAGACCCCGTCGGTTGAGCCTCCTCCGCCGGCGCCTCCGGTGGCAGCTGCCTGATTTGCCGAAACCTGCTCCCGACAATGCCTGAGTCGGGATTTTCCGCATACTCTGTGGGGATTTAATATTTCGGCATTAATAAACTCAACATGTATGTGCTCAAACACAAAAGCGTTCAAAATCAAGCCACTAAAAAGTTTTATTCACTCATCCAAGGGACTTCGTCACCTCATTCGGATCCCTAACCAGCTTGATGCGGTCAAGCAAAATAATGATACTTGAGAAAAGAAGCAGGTACTCTGAGTTGAAATCTTCATTAAGCCATCGAAGAAGCTACTCCAAGCGACGTGCCTCTCTATACAAATCTCCAAACATTTTGATCGGTGATGAGTTCGTTATTGCCGCCACTCAAAGTTCCTTGCTCGTATTTGGACACCAAGGATTCAGCATAATCAGCTTCCTCCAGCCTCATCAGCAGCCTCGCTAATGCTGTCAGCGTCATCTCTCCCAGGCTCTCAGAGCGGCCAGAAGAGCACGGGAAGCCAGCGGACCATGAAATGGACATTCCTCCACTTCCACTGCAGCCTGCGCTATCGATTTCGGCTGGCCCCGACCCACCTCACAGTTCGAGGAGGTCCGGAACTCGCTCCCCCCTAGACTGGCCTCCCTGCCTCGGCACAGCTCGATCCCATCGTCTGTTATTCCCCTCCCACTCGATGGCTCGACATCCCTGCGATTCCGACTCCGTAGGCTGGGATTTTATTCCCCTCCACCCCCGCAATCTCCCGCTCCGAGAGCAGCGGGGGACGGCCGCGCTGGAGAAACTAAAAAGTGAAGGCCGGGGTCGGCCGGGCCAGCAGCTCAGGTCCTCCGAGACCGAGCCCGAAAACCGGGCGCTCAAGTGAAGCTTCCGAGTTGGGGTGAAGGAGCGGCCCAGAATCAGGCAGCACTTTCCCTCCCCTCGTCTTCCCCCCGGTTGCTCCCATTTTTTATATCCGTGGGGCAGGGATTCCGGGGCGCTGCAAAAGTAAAAGTTAAGCTGGCTCGAAAATCGGCCCCAGCTTTGTGCACAGTTACTCGTATGCATGCATAATGCATTGGTCCAATTCGCTGGACCACACAAAGTATTTATATTTATTCTGAATTGCTAGACAGCCCGGACCAGAGCAGGGGATGAGCAGCCCAGTTTCGCCTCCTGGGAAAATGCAGCAACCAACTAAAATTCTTCTAAAATTAATTGCTTCCTCACCAATACATTGCACTCTCTTCTGTTTTGGCTTCAATTTCGATTTTCGATCACCTTTAGCTTGGATTCGAGCAGCATACGAGCGTAGATTCGGGTATTTTTTGTATTAATTGAGAAGAAATGTCTTGTTTATTTATTTGAAGTGCGTCTCAACTATTTAATTTTTTCCGTATTCTTCAAATATCGCTCGATGAACCAACCATTCTCAGGACCTGTGGCAGCAGCGGCGTCAACCTGTAGCTCTTACGCCTCCTGGGATATCACGGGTGCACAAGATGATAACGAAAATCCGGTCACTTCTCTTCCCGATGAACCAACCATTCTCAGGACCTGTGGCAGCAGCGGCGTCAACCTGTAGCTCTTACGCCTCCTGGGATATCACGGGTGCACAAGATGATAACGGAAATCCGGTCACTTCTCTTCCCGATGAACCAACCATTCTCAGGACCTGTGGCAGCAGCGGCGTCAACCTGTAGCTCTTACGCCTCCTGGGATATCACGGGTGCACAAGATGATAACGGAAATCCGGTCACTTCTCTTCCCGATGAACCAACCATTCTCAGGACCTGTGGCAGCAGCGGCGTCAACCTGTAGCTCTTACGCCTCCTGGGATATCACGGGTGCACAAGATGATAACGGAAATCCGGTCACTTCTCTTCCCGATGAACCAACCATTCTCAGGACCTGTGGCAGCAGCGGCGTCAACCTGTAGCTCTTACGCCTCCTGGGATATCACGGGTGCACAAGATGATAACGGAAATCCGGTCACTTCTCTTCCCGATGAACCAACCATTCTCAGGACCTGTGGCAGCAGCGGCGTCAACCTGTAGCTCTTACGCCTCCTGGGATATCACGGGTGCACAAGATGATAACGGAAATCCGGTCACTTCTCTTCCCGATGAACCAACCATTCTCAGGACCTGTGGCAGCAGCGGCGTCAACCTGTAGCTCTTACGCCTCCTGGGATATCACGGGTGCACAAGATGATAACGGAAATCCGGTCACTTCTCTTCCCGATGAACCAACCATTCTCAGGACCTGTGGCAGCAGCGGCGTCAACCTGTAGCTCTTACGCCTCCTGGGATATCACGGGTGCACAAGATGATAACGGAAATCCGGTCACTTCTCTTCCCGATGAACCAACCATTCTCAGGACCTGTGGCAGCAGCGGCGTCAACCTGTAGCTCTTACGCCTCCTGGGATATCACGGGTGCACAAGATGATAACGGAAATCCGGTCACTTCTCATTTTCAACGCTAGCTGCACTGGTTAACCAACTCGAGCAGAAACAACAGCCTCGGCGGTCAGTTCTGCGGACGGCATCTCCAAGTTGATGTAATAATCCAAGGGGAAACAGAGACCACAAAAACACAGGCTAGTGTGCTCCTTGCTTGTTGTGATGTTCGCACATTCCTGCATCTCAGCCTCCAGAGTTTGATATTGCTGAAAACTGCTGAAAACTGCATAAAACTGCCTGCGATATTTTAACAGAGTCAACTATTTGACGGGCGAAAAACAACTCTAAGAGCATAAACGGATGCTCAATTGCTAATATATATTTTAGCTCGCACACTATCGCTGTGACAATGTGCCAGTGAGAGCGAAAGAGCGTGCATTACTGTTGGCTTTGTCAGCGATAGAAACAGAACGTGCCTAACCCGATAGTTCACAACTTTACTACTGCCCAAAAGAGCTACCAATTAAAGACATCAAGTCATCACAGTTTTTTTTCTGTATTTTCCTGTATTGCTTCCAATTTCGCAGATTTTCCTGACCATCCTTTTGTAGAATGGAATCCGAATGGAACTGTCAGCTCAATTCTTCGTCTGAAAAATTTCTGCCTTTGAGATCCTCAGCAAAGCAAAGTCGAGCTGACAACTAGTAATTGGCCGCGCTCCAGAGCGCCCAGCGTCACGCAAATTTGCCGATAGATGCGGCCCAGACTCCGCCATCTCACGGGAGGGTCTCAACTCAGTGCTGTCAGCTTCAATCCGCAGTCAAAGCATGCAGCACTGAAACAGGGCTAGAAGAAAACTCATTGGGATGCGCATTTCCATGCTTTGCAGCTTGCAAGCTGCACAGGATCTGGTCTCGTGCTTGCTACTCGGATAAAGCTGCACAGGATCTGGTCTCGTGCTTGCTACTCGGATAAAGCTGCACAGGATCTGGTCTCGTGCTTGCTACTCGGATAAAGCTGCACAGGATCTGGTCTCGTGCTTGCTACTCGGATAAAGCTGCACAGGATCTGGTCTCGTGCTTGCTACTCGGATAAAGCTGCACAGGATCTGGTCTCGTGCTTGCTACTCGGATAAAGCTTCATCCACTGCAAATTCGAACTGCCTGTTCATTGCCTCTTCATCCTCCACTTTTCAGTGCCGCTTGCATGGGAAACTTACTGAGGTAACAGCTCCCATTCTCCTTCCCACTAGCTGAGCTTTCCTGCAGCAATTCTTCGCAGCTCTACTGCAGCAGAGCTAGCTGGCTCGAGCATCCATCAGCATCCCTCCTGCTTTACCGGCGGTTCCTTTTGGCCTTTTCGAATCAGTCAGGCCAACCCAGGATCAAAGTGAAGCGTTAAATCTCTCCAAAGCTGCGAATTGTCTTCAATGGATGGATGTCTTTGCAGCATCCCAAAGTCTTCATCAGTTTGGCAGGCCTCTGTTCTGCTTGTCTGCTTCCAATTCTTTGCAAAGCAGTATACAGATTATGATTGACAGGTGAAATTTCACCCTGCCAATTCTATGAGGAAGCAGAATTTTCCATTAATAATTCATCCCAATCTTATTGTATACGAGATTGCATGTAATGATTATTTGCCAATTTAAAACTTATCGAATCAAGGCACACATCTAAGACAGAGTGATAAATAGCATTTCTCGTGCGCCATATCCAAATTAGCATCTCCCATTTGATCCCCATACCTACTCTCCCCACCTCTCATCTGGTCCGCATACCTACTCTCCCCACCTCTCATCTGATCCCCATACCTACTCTCCCCACCTCTCATCTGATCCCCATACCTACTCTCCCCAGCTCTAATCTGATCCCCATACCTACTCTCCCCACCTCTAATCTGATCCCCATACCTACTCTCCCCACCTCTAATCTGATCCGCATACCTACTCTCCCCACCTCTCATCTGATCCCCATACCTACTCTCCCCACCTCTCATCTGATCCCCATACCTACTCTCCCCACCTCTAATCTGATCCCCATACCTACTCTCCTCACCTCTAATCTGATCCGCATACCTACTCTCCCCACCTCTCATCTGATCCCCATACCTACTCTCCCCACCTCTCATCTGATCCCCATACCTACTCTCCCCACCTCTAATCTGATCCCCATACCTACTCTCCCCACCTCTCATCTGATCCCCATACCTACTCTCCCCACCTCTAATCTGATCCCCATACCTACTCTCCCCACCTCTAATCTGATCCCCATACCTACTCTCCCCACCTCTAATCTGATCCCCATACCTACTCTCCCCACCTCTAATCTGATCCCCATACCTACTCTCCCCACTTCTAATCTGATCCCCATACCTACTCTCCCCACCTCTCATCTGTTCCCATACCTACTCTCCCCACCTCTAATCTGATCCCCATACCTACTCTCCCCACCTCTAATCTGATCCCCATACCTACTCTGCCCACCTCTAATCTGATCCCCATACCTACTCTCCCCACCTCTCATCTGATCCCACTCTCCCACATCACATCTAATCCCAGATCGACCTGATCTCTCCACCCCCGTCTGATCTCACACGGCTGTCCTTATCCCTTGCCTACTCACTTTCATCCCGTATCTCCAGACAATTTCTGCTTACGAAGTTCCTGCTCACAAGCTGTGATTTGGCTAATGCCTCGCCAGCTGAGCCCCCTGCTCGAGCTCAGCTCAGCTCAGGCGATGCCCCAGCATCCTGAGAAAGCCACTCTGCTGAATTATTCACACTTCATTGGCAGGCCGCGGCTCCCCCCCCCCGTCAGCAGCCAGGCCGCCGAAAGTGAGTGTTGCTTTCGTGTTCCCCCCTTCTCCGCTGCCCCTCAAGTGCATCGACGTCTCTGAGTCCAGAAGAGTCTGAGACTGACGGGGAGGACAAACGAGCGAGAGTAGAAGCCACGAAGGCAGGCATGAGAATCATCTGCATTGGGGATTTCTGAGAGGGAGTGTATAGAGAGTGTGAGAGGGAGTGTATAGAGAGTGTGAGAGGGAGTGTGTAGAGAGGGTGAGAGGGAGTGTGTAGAGAGGGTGAGAGGGAGTGTGTAGAGAGTGTGAGATGAGAGTGTGTAGAGTGTGAGAGGGAGTGTGTAGAGATTGTGAGAGGGAGTGTGTAGAGTGTGAGAGGGAGTGTGTAGAGAGTGTGAGATGAGAGTGTGTAGAGAGTGTGAGAGGGAGTGTATAGAGAGTGTGAGAGGGAGTGTATAGAGAGGGTGAGAGGGAGTGTATAGAGAGGGTGAGAGGGAGTGTGTAGAGAGTGTGAGATGGGAGTGTGTAGAGAGTGTGAGAGGGAGTGTGTAGAGAGTGTGAGAGGGAGTGTGTAGAGAGTGTGAGAGGGAGTGTGTAGAGTGTGAGAGGTAAGTGTGTAGAGTGTGAGAGGGAGTGTGTAGAGAGGGTGAGATGGGAGTGTGTAGAGATCCAGGCCCCAAACTCCAAAGCCTGCTATTATGGAGACTTACTCTGTCCGTCAGCGCCAATCTCGACAGGGTGGCCACGCCGAAACAGGAGCCTCTGCGACAGCAGAACCGCAGCAGCCAAAGCCAGGGCGAGAGCGACCTTTAGAATGGGAAGATTGGGATCACTGAAATGATCTAACAAAAACTCTGCATGATTTCGCCTCATTTAAATTCCCGCAGCTGATAGCTGCAGAATGCCTGCACTGCTATCGTCATGGCTTGGTGGCCCGATTAAGGTTTTATCATTAAGAGAGCGAATTGCATTGAAACTCTCGGGCACCGCTCTGTTTCCCACTCGAATACCCCTTCTGCATCCAAATGCGGAGCTATCTGCAAAATCTGCAGCCTTTGAGGCGGAACGGCAGGCTGAGACCCCGGCCAGTCTCCGCCCACAGCCTCTCCCCTGCTCTCCATCCTTGAAGAGCAGCTCAATGCAGCGGCAGGGCACCCTTCGCACATAAAAGCGGGGGAAGCAAGGGAGGTGGCTGCTCAGAATGCTCGGTGCAATAACATATAGGTAAGAACCCAGCGCTCGGCACTCCTGAGCTAGTGGGCCTGAGACAGAGAGGGACTGGAGAGGCCTAAGGCTGATGAACTGTCTCCGGGCGGGTGATGAAGAATCCGCCGCCATCTGCTGGCGAAAATGGATGGGAGACAGCGGGAGACGCAAAGCAGAGTCACTCTCACTGTGCGGCTCTGCACTCACCCGCCTGACGGGAGACAAAGTGATTTATTGCTCTCGGCTGCAGCTCCGTGGCTGCAGATTCCTTTATCTAGGCCGGCCAGCACCATCCTTCAATGCAGCCCCTGCCGTGTGCTTGGGGAAGGGAAGCCTTATGATATCCTGCAACTGCACGAGCAACGAGAAGGGAGCTGGGCGCCAAAAAAGATAATGGCGCGCCTTGGCAATTGGCGCCAAAATGGAGTGGGGCATCGATTCCTCACAGGGATGCATGTGGGCGATATGTATGTAAGTATGGAGACAATATCCATCTGCACAATGCCTATTACAGACTGCAATTTTCAATTACACAATGGGAGAGTTCGTAGACAGTATACAGTATGCGGTACACAGTGGGCAGTACACAGTGTGCAGTACACAGTGTGCAGTGCACAGTGTGCAGTACACAGTGTGCAGTACACAGTGTGCAGTACACAGTGTGCAGTACACAGTATACAGTTCATAGTATACAGTACATAGTATGTAGTACACAGTATACAGTACATAGTATACAGTACATAGTATGCAGTACATAGTATACAGTACATAGTATGCAGTACATAGTATACAGTACATAGTATACAGTACATAGTATGTAGTACACAGTATACAGTACATAGTATACAGTACACAGTATACAGTACATAGTATGTAGTACACAGTATACAGTACATAGTATACAGTACATAGTATGCAGTACATAGTATGCAGTACACAGTATACAGTACATAGTATACAGTACATAGTATACAGTACATAGTATACAGTACATAGTATACAGTACATAGTATGCAGTACATAGTATACAGTACATAGTATGCAGTACATAGTATACAGTACATAGTATGCAGTACATAGTATACAGTACATAGTATACAGTACATAGTATGCAGTACATAGTATACAGTACATAGTATACAGTACATAGTATGCAGTACATAGTAAGCAGTACACTTTACACTACAATTCCACAACACATAACTCACATCACACTTTTTACAATTGCACTGTACACAGTAAAGCTTACAATTGCACTGTACACAGTAAAGCTTACAATTGCACTGTACACAGTAAAGCTTACAATTGCACTGTACACAGTAAAGCTTACAATTGCACTGTACACAGTAAAGCTTACAATTGCACTGTACACAGTAAAGCTTACAATTGCACTGTACACAGTAAAGCTTACAATTGCACTGTACACAGTAAAGCTTACAATTGCACTGTACACAGTACGAACGTACGCAGTAACACTTCCCAATTGCACAGCAATCCTTCACAGTGCATTGCGCAGTCTCACCTTCGGCAAAAGCCCCAGCTTGAGGCGGCGCAGACTTGGCATTGTCTGCTAATATTTTGTTGAATACCTTCGACACGAGATCAGAGCGCCAAGCTGAAAATGTTCCTTGATCTGTGCTCACCAGTGGGAAGTTGAGTATTAAATGCCTGGGCTTCTCAGCCTTGCGCATAAACCTATGGAGAATGCGAAACCAACAGTGTTGAGTTCCCACAGCTCCATTCCCATTGGCCCCTCGGCGGATTCTCACTTTCAGCTGTAAATTAATATTTAATATTAATTCACTAGGAAGAATTCGCACACACTACTTAAAGTAACATTATGAGACTTGCGCGGTTTAAAAGCACAGACTACTCTAGCTTTTAGTAATAAATATATACGAGTAGATTTTGATGTTTTTAATAATGCAGTGAGACACTGTGGCAGAGAGTGGCAGTGTGACAGGGAGTGGCAGTGTGGCAGGGAGTGGCAGTGTGGCAGGGAGTGGCAGTGTGGCACGGAGTGGCAGTGTGGCAGGGAGTGGCAGTGTGGCACGGAGTGGCAGTGTGGCAGGGAGTGGCAGTGTGGCAGTGTGACAGGGTGGCAGTGTGGCAGAGAGTGGCAGTGTGGCAGGGAGTGGCAGTGTGGCAGGGAGTGGCAGTGTGGCAGGGAGTGGTAGTGTGGCAGGGTGGCAGTGTGGCAGTGTGGCAGTGTGGCAGGGTGGCAGTGTGGCAGGGAGTGGCAGTGTGGCACGGAGTGGCAGTGTGGCAGGGAGTGGCAGTGTGGCACGGAGTGGCAGTGTGACAGGGAGTGGCAGTGTGGCAGGGAGTGGCAGTGTGGCAGTGTGACAGGGTGGCAGTGTGGCAGAGAGTGGCAGTGTGGCAGGGAGTGGCAGTGTGGCAGGGAGTGGTAGTGTGGCAGGGTGGCAGTGTGGCAGTGTGGCAGTGTGGCAGGGTGGCAGTGTGGCAGGGAGTGGCAGTGTGGCAGGGAGTGGCAGTGTGGCACGGAGTGGCAGTGTGGCAGGGAGTGGCAGTGTGGCACGGAGTGGCAGTGTGGCACGGAGTGGCAGTGTGGCAGGGAGTGGCAGTGTGGCACGGAGTGGCAGTGTGACAGGGAGTGGCAGTGTGGCACGGAGTGGCAGTGTGGCAGGGAGTGGCAGTGTGGCACGGAGTGGCAGTGTGGCACGGAGTGGCAGTGTGGCACGGAGTGGCAGTGTGGCAGGGAGTGGCAGTGTGGCACGGAGTGGCAGTGTGGCACGGAGTGGCAGTGTGGCAGGGTGTGGCAGTGTGGCAGGGAGTGGCAGTGTGGCACGGAGTGGCAGTGTGGCAGGGAGTGGCAGTGTGGCAGGGAGTGACAGTGTGGCAGGGAGTGGCAGTGTGGCAGTGTGACAGGGTGGCAGTGTGGCAGAGAGTGGCAGTGTGGCAGGGAGTGGCAGTGTGGCAGGGAGTGGTAGTGTGGCAGGGAGTGGCAGTGTGGCAGTGTGGCAGTGTGGCAGGGTGGCAGTGTGGCAGTGTGGCAGTGTGGCAGGGTGGCAGTGTGGCAGGGAGTGGCAGTGTGGCAGGGAGTGGCAGTGTGGCAGGGAGTGGCAGTGCGGCAGGGAGTGGCAGTGTGGCAGGGAGTGGCAGTGTGGCAGGGAGTGGCAGTGTGGCACGGAGTGGCAGTGTGGCAGGGAGTGGCAGTGTGGCAGGGAGTGGCAGTGTGGCACGGAGTGGCAGTGTGGCACTGTAACATAGGAGAGTGCTCCATGAGCAGTGCGGAGCAACTGTCAGTGAATAGGAGTTGCGCACCGACTAATTATAGCCGGTTGCTCTCAGGCTGCGCAATCGCGGAGATACGGCCGCGGCGAGTGAGCTCTGAGCAGATGCTGTTAGTGAGCGTTATCGCTATCTGAAGCCTGCGGATAGAAATAGGACTCACCTGTGAGGCCTGTGAGCAATCTCTGACCAGCGAGATGCGCATTAGCTAAGCTCGGATATCGGAGCAATTTATGCTTACCTACTGATAAGAGATGGAGTTGCGGTTTCGCATTGAATTTAGTTATTATATTACGAGCTATAAGTAATCATAGTTGATGCTCATTGTTTCGTTATCTGGTATTGGACCCCGGATATTCAGGTAGCAGTCAGCCCAAGGTGAGGCGAAGTTGACTGCAGGATAAGCAGAGATGGGGTGGACGGGATGGAAAGATAGAAGTTGACAAATTGAGGAATGTAGGATGAGATTGAATGATGGAAGTTGCGAAATGGCGGGATGGAGGCTGAGATCGAGCTGCAAAATGGCGGGATGGAGGGAGACGAAAGGTTGGAAGTTGAGAAATGGCGGGATGGTGGGAGACGAAGGGTTGGAAGTTGAGAAATAGCGGGATGGGGGGAGACGAAGGGTTGGAAGTTGAGAAATAGCGGGATGAAGGGTGAGATGGAAGGATGGAAGTTGAGAAATGGCGGGATGGAGGGTGAGATGGAAGGATGGATGTTGAGAAATGGCGAGATGGAGGGCGAGATGGAAGGATGGATGTTGAGAAATGGCGGGATGGAGGGCGAGATGGAAGGATGGATGTTGAGAAATGGCGGGATGGAGGGCGAGATGGAAGGATGGATGTTGAGAAATGGCGAGATGGAGGGCGAGATGGAAGGATGGATGTTGAGAAATGGCGAGATGGAGGGCGAGATGGAAGGATGGATGTTGAGAAATGGCGGGATGGAGGGTGAGATGGAAGGATGGATGTTGAGAAATGGCGAGATGGAGGGCGAGATGGAAGGATGGATGTTGAGAAATGGCGAGATGGAGGGCGAGATGGAAGGATGGATGTTGAGAAATGGCGGGATGGAGGGCGAGATGGAAGGATGGATGTTGATAAATGGCGGGATGGAGGGCGAGATGGAAGGATGGATGTTGAGAAATGGCGAGATGGAGGGCGAGATGGAAGGATGGATGTTGAGAAATGGCGAGATGGAGGGCGAGATGGAAGGATGGATGTTGAGAAATGGCGGGATGGAGGGCGAGATGGAAGGATGGATGTTGAGAAATGGCGAGATGGAGGGCGAGATGGAAGGATGGATGTTGAGAAATGGCGAGATGGAGGGCGAGATGGAAGGATGGATGTTGAGAAATGGCGGGATGGAGGGTGAGATGGAAGGATGGATGTTGAGAAATGGCGGGATGGAGGGTGAGATGGATGTCGCGAAATGGCGGGATGGAGGGTGAGATGGAAGGATGGATGTTGAGAAATAGCGGGATGAAGGGTGAGATGGAAGGATGGATGTTGAGAAATAGCGGGATGGAGGGTGAGATGGATGTTGCGAAATGGCGGAATGGAGGGTGAGATGGATGTTGCGAAATGGCGGGATGGAGGGTGAGATGGAAGGATGGATGTTGAGAAATAGCGAGATGGAGGGTGAGATGAAAGGATGAATGTTGAGAAATGGCGGGATGGAGGGTGAGATGGATGTTGCGAAATGGCGGGATGAAGGGTGAGATGGAAGGATGGAAGTTGAGAAATAGCGGGATGAAGGGTGAGATGGAAGGATGGATGTTGAGAAATAGCGAGATGGAGGGTGATATGGAAGGATGGATGTTGCGAAATGGCGGGATGAAGGGTGAGATGGAAGGATGGAAGTTGAGAAATAGCGGGATGAAGGGTGAGATGGAAGGATGGATGTTGAGAAATAGCCAGATGGAGGGTGAGATGGAAGTTGAGAAATGGCGGGATGCTGTGTCAGACCGAGCGGGCACAGCACAGAATTAGTCAAGGAAGATTCTGAGCTGAGTGACGCAGTTTTGATGCAGACGCAGGGGCTGTGGCACGGAAGTGGCGAGGCCAGGCTGTCCAGCTCAGCACAGACACTTTGGACATGCAGCGGCTGCCTTGTTTTGCACTTCGCACAGGAAAGGTGAAAATCGGGCTATACAGGCTTGCTTCTCTTCACTGAGGCCCTGAGCAGTTGTGAGGCCGGAGCCTCCCAGAGACCGGGGGGCTTGGCTTGACTTTCAGTTTCTCGGTTTCCAGCCCGCCTGAGTATCGAAATGAGCTATCGAGTTCTGCACCCCAGCCCAGCCGAGTCCCAGGCCTTTGTTTGCCGCGGCCGGATTGAATTTCACTGCTAAATATATTGGGGGGTTGAGGAGACCCCGGTGAGTTCAGCTCTTCACCCACCAGCGCGCCCTGCAGCTCAGGTGGCCTGTCTAATGCATGCATTATGCGGAGAAAGAGCGAGCAGTGCGCGGGCTCAGAGAACTGTATCGACAAGTCTTGAGCAAAGTAGAGAAATTTGGTTACTGCCAAGCACAGCCTTGGGGCCGAATTCTCTGCTCTCTCTCCTGTCTGCTCACGAGCTCCAATGCAACTTCTGTTTCGTCTCTTAGGCTATTTGGTTTGCTGTGTTTTCACTGGTTCGTTCTGGTCTCCTGAAATAGACGGCCCGTTCGAACTCTGCTCAACAGTTTGCCTTCGGTTGGAGATTCGTCTGCTGCCGGCTGCCTGTTGATGAGACTGAGTCATCCTTCTAATCCTCCTTGAGTGTTGCATTGAGGCAGATCAGGCTGTTTATTAGACTCCAAAACTCCGAATTTCAGTTTAAAGGCGCTGCCCGGATTGATTACATAAATAAAGTTCAAACAAAACAGAGTCACGGGGAGCGGCACTGCATCTTGGAGACAAAACCTGCTGTTTGGAGTGCCCGCAGAGCATTTATGTTCATGCATTCCTTAGCACCATCCTTCCTGTCTTACCCTCATCGTATCAGCTTAGGCGTCTGCACCGCTTCAGCAGAACAGCACAAAGAAATTGACGCCAGCCAGTGAGCGTTAGTCCGACCTCACTCTCCAGGAGTCTCATGGACTTCAGTCAGTTATCGCAGCTATTCATCAGTTCATTTCACTGTATCGCCCTTTGTTTATGCTGTGTGGATGCGTCCTGCCTTTCAGCCCACTTGCCGCGATTGGAACGGCAGTTTGGGCAAGGAATGGGCCAAGGGAGGCTTTCACTGCTCCGGGCTTAGAGCTCTTCCTGCCGTTAGTGGGGGGGGGTGGGTGAGTCTCGCGTTGAGACAACTTCACACCCCCATATGCAAGACTGCAGACCCCTTGGTCCAAACCCCCCAAACTCGGCCTCTCCCCCGAGCCAATCAGCGCCCGCCGCACGCCAGACCCTCCCGGCTGAGCTCCCCAGTATTTTAATTCAATGACAAACAAAGCAATAAAAACCCGCGGAATCCGCTCGCGCACTTAAATCGCAGTCAAGAGACAGGCAAACAAGGCAGACTTTTCTGTGTATTTCTCAGCCTGCCTTGAAAGTCTGCAGAAGTGGTCAGCGCGATGTCGTCAGCACAGGAGCAAGAAGGCAGCAAACGGCGCTCACGACTCGACGAATTCCTCGCAAACAACAGCGGCTTGGTGGCTTCCTCCCCGGCTGTCACCCACGTCCTGTGTTGCCCCGCCATGCCCTCTTGCTGCTTCATGAGCCTTCAAGAGTCCGAGCTGGTTGCCCATGTAGCCACTTGCGCTTGCGTGGGCCCCGCTGACAGCTGCAACGTCACAGTGTACAGCTGCAGTCGCTGCCACGGAGCCTCCACTCAGCTGGACCTCATGCGGCAGCACATGGACATCTACCACGGACTCAGCTGCCAGGAGGAGGTTGGTTACTTTGCAGTGTTTTCCTTCAGTGTGTCTTTTAGGTGTTCAGGTCCTTCATTCAGTGTGTCTTTTGGGTGTTCAGATCTTTCAGTGTGTCTTTTGGGTGTTCAGATCTGTCAGTGTGTCTTTTAGGTGTTCAGATCTGTCAGTATGTCTTTTGGGTGTTCAGATCCTTCAGTGTGTCTTTTGGGTGTTCAGATCTTTCAGTGTGTCTTTTGGGTGTTCAGATCCTTCAGTGTGTCTTTTGGGTGTTCAGATCCTTCAGTGTGTCTTCTGGGTGTTCAGATCCTTCAGTGGGTGCTGCCGCTATCCCCTGATCCTTCAGTGGGTGCTGTCACTATCCCCTGATCCGTCAGTGGGTGCTGTCACTATCTCCTGATCCGTCAGTGGGTGCTGTCGCTATCCCCTGATCCGTCAGTGGGTGCTGTCACTATCTCCTGATCCGTCAGTGGGTGCTGTCGCTATCCCCTGATCCTTCAGTGGGTGCTGTCACTATCCCCTGATCCGTCAGTGGGTGCTGTCACTATCCCCTGATCCGTCAGTGGGTGCTGTCACTATCCCCTGCTCCTTCAGTGGGTGCTGTCACTATCCCCTGATCCTTCAGTGGGTGCTGTCACTATCCCCTGCTCCTTCAGTGGATGCTGTCACTATCCCCTGCTCCTTCAGTGGATGCTGTCACTATCCCCTGCTCCTTCAGTGGGTGCTGTCACTATCCCCTGATCCTTCAATGGGTGCTGTCACTATCCCCTGCTCCTTCAGTGGGTGCTGTCACTATCCCCTGATCCTTCAGTGGGTGCTGTCACTATCCCCTGATCCTCGAGTCTGCTGTCGCTATCCCCTGATCCTCGAGTCTGCTGTCACTATCCCCTGCTCCTTCAGTGGGTGCTGTCACTATCCCCTGATCCGTCAGTGGGTGCTGTCACTATCCCCTGCTCCGTCCGTGGGTGCTGTCACTATCCCCTGATCCGTCAGTGGGTGCTGTCGCTATCCCCTGATCCGTCAGTGGGTGCTGTCGCTATCCCCTGATCCGTCAGTGGGTGCTGTCACTATCTCCTGATCCGTCAGTGGGTGCTGTCGCTATCCCCTGATCCGTCAGTGGGTGCTGTCACTATCCCCTGATCCGTCAGTGGATGCTGTCACTATCCCCTGATCCGTCAGTAGGTGCTGTCACTATCCCCTGATCCGTCAGTGGGTGCTGTCACTATCTCCTGATCCGTCAGTGGGTGCTGTCGCTATCCCCTGATCCGTCAGTGGGTGCTGTCACTATCCCCTGATCCGTCAGTGGGTGCTGTCACTATCCCCTGATCCGTCAGTGGGTGCTGTCACTATCCCCTGATCCGTCAGTGGGTGCTGTCACTATCCCCTGATCCGTCAGTGGGTGCTGTCACTATCCCCTGATCCGTCAGTGGGTGCTGTCACTATCTCCTGATCCGTCAGTGGGTGCTGTCGCTATCCCCTGATCCGTCAGTGGGTGCTGTCGCTATCCCCTGATCCGTCAGTGGGTGCTGTCGCTATCTCCTGATCCGTCAGTGGGTGCTGTCGCTATCCCCTGATCCTCGAGTCTGCTGTCGCAATCGAGAACCATCAATGCGGGCCACTCGCATCCCAGTGGGAAAAGGTGCGAAAATCTTGGGTCATTTCAATCCTGTGGAGCAGTCAAACCAGGGGCTGAGTCTCACAAGCCGCGTGCACCTGGGTCTCCAAATTGTATCAAATTTCTCCCAAACTGCTCTGCTCGATTGCTGAACCAAAATATGCAACTCCCGCGACCACCCGCTGACTCGGGCTGGACTGGCTCGGCGGTCACAGGCTGTGCATTCTCCCATCCCCTCTGATTCCCTCTCAAGTTTTGGAAAGTCTCCACTTGCGCCCAGCTTTGTCGCTCATTTGAATTCTAATTTCGAATTGCGCAACATTTCAGATTGTTGGGCAAAATAAACCTCAATTCCTTCAAGTCATTTTGCATTGCAAACACTGGTCAAATATATGGTTGGCACTGTGGGAAGCCATTGCGGCAAAATGCTGCAGGCTAAGTGGTTGCGGTCAATGTCTGTTTATACAGCCCATGCTTGTTTTCAATAGAGACGGCTGCAAAAAAATCTGCAAGCCTCCCATACAGAATCCACAGCCTCCCATACAGAATCCACAACCTCCCATACAGAATCCACAGCCTCCCATACAGAATCCACAACCTCCCATACAGAATCCACAGCCTCCCATACAGAATCCACAACCTCCCATACAGAATCCACAACCTCCCATACAGAATCCACAGCCTCCCATACAGAATCCACAACCTCCCATACAGAATCCACAGCCTCCCATACAGAATCCACAACCTCCCATACAGAATCCACAGCCTCCCATATAGAATCCACAACCTCCCATACAGAATCCACAGCCTTCCCTGCAGAATCCTCAGCCTCCCATACAGAATCCACAGCCTCCCATATAGAATCCACAGCCTCCCATATAGAATCCACAGCCTCCCATATAGAATCCACAGCCTCCCATATAGAATCCACAGCCTCCCATATAGAATCCACAACCTCCCATACAGAATCCACAGCCTTCCCTGCAGAATCCTCAGCCTCCCATACAGAATCCACAGCCTCCCTACAGAATCCACAGCCTCCCATACAGAATTCACAGCCTCTCCTGCAGAATCCTCAGCCTCCCATATAGAATCCACAGAATTTCCTACAGAATCCACAGCCTTCCCTACAGAATCCACAGCCTTCCCTGCAGAATCCACAGCCTCCCATATAGAATCCACAGCCTTCCCTACAGAATCCACAGCCTTTCTTACAGAATCCACAGCCTCCAATATAGAATCCATCAGCCTCCCCTGCAGAATCCACAGCCTTCCCTGCAGAATCCACAGCTTCCCCTGCAGAATCCACAGCTTCCCCTGCAGAATCCACAGCCTCCCCTGCAGAATCCACAGCCTCCCCTGCAGAATTCACAGCCTCCAATATAGAATCCACAGCCTCCCCTGCAGAATCCACAGCCTCCCCTGCAGAATCCACAGCCTCCCCTGCAGAATCCACAGCCTCCCCTGCAGAATCCACAGCCTCCCATATAGAATCCACAGCCTCCCCTGCAGAATCCACAGCCTCCCATATAGAATCCACAGCTTCCCCTGCAGAATCCACAGCTTCCCCTGCAGAATCCACAGCTTCCCCTGCAGAATCCACAGCTTCCCCTGCAGAATCCACAGCTTCCCCTGCAGAATCCACAGCCTCCCATATAGAATCCACAGCCTCCCCTGCAGAATCCACAGCTTCCCCTGCAGAATCCACAGCCTCCCATATAGAATCCACAGCCTCCCATATAGAATCCACAGCCTCCCATATAGAATCCACAGCTTCCCCTGCAGAATCCACAGCCCGAATCCATCCGCAGGTCGCCTCCCAGTTGACGGCCTGTCAGCTCAGCTGTCGACCCGTTGATTTTGGCGGCCCGGCGCCCACCGGCTCAAGAAAGCGGAAAAGTCACGTGCCGGTGAGTCAGCAGGCAGGAGTTCTCAGACAGTTCTTCTCAACCTGCATGCCTCAGCTAAGCCTACTCTACTCTCACTTATCTGAGCCACAATCTACTCTCACTCAGCTAATCTCAGTCAGCTGAACCATGATCTACTCTAAATTAGCTGAGCCACAATCTACTCTCACTCAGCGAATCTCAGTCAGCTGAGCCATGATCTACTCTCAATTAGCTGAGCCACAATCTACTCTCAAATAGCTGAGCCATAATCTACTCTCACTCAGCTGAGCCATGATCTAGTCTCACTCGTCTACTCTGACTCAGCTGAGCCATGATCTACTCTTACCCAGCTGAGCCATACTCTACTCTGACTCAGCTGAGCCATGATCTACTCTCAACTACTCTCACTCAGCTGAACCAAAGCTCTCAATTTCGCAGCCAAGTGCCGCAGCACTCCAGCAAGTTTAGCTTACAGCTTGCGAAAGCTGGGCCTCCGCCTCATCTATCAAGCCTCAGCTGTGTGCAGCTCAGGCCGCCAAATATCTGTGCGATCTGCGGTGCTGCTCGCATCTGCGCAAAGCCACCCCATGCAGGCCGAGTGAGGCCCCATCTGTGCATGAAATCTGCAGGCCTGCTTTCAGTCACGCACTGCTGCAGGGCTCAAGGCTGAACTTCGGTCTAAAACTTGTTCAGCTCTCGGTGTGCAACTCGCCCATATCTAAACTAAACTCTGCAGAGAATTATGTGCTGCTTAGCCGGGGCCGTGGCTGTGTTTATACACTGATCTATAATCCATGCAGTTTCCGCTGGAGCCAGCAGCCATGCCTGCCTTCTCTGCTCTGCCCCTCTGCTGCTGCTGCTGCTGCTGCTGCTGTCCTCAGCTCTCACCGATCACGCCATGCCAGATAGTTGCAACTTCGCTTGCTTCTGCAGCCGTATGGCGCATGCAGAGATCGCGGAACGGCTCTTGAGCTTGCACAGCTCTGCTTCAGCAATACTAGATATTTCTCTGGCGCAGTTTTGTGTCTTTTGATGTCAGATTTGTATCGTGCTTTCCTGTATACCTTGGGCGACTTTTCTTGGTGGACTGGCACAATCGCGCATAGGACTGGCACAATCGCACATAGGACTGGCACAATCGCGCATAGAACTGGCACAATCGCGCATAGGACTAGCACAATCGCGCATAGGACTGGCACAGTCGCGCATAGGACTGGCACAATCGCGCATAGGACTGGCACAAGCGCGCATATAACTGGCACTTTCACAGGACTGGCGTTCTCAATAATCGCTTAAATTCAATCAATCATAATAATGCACAGATTTCGGTTGCACAGGCATCGCACATACGAGTACCGGCATGTTCTGCAAAACAAGGCGTTGAACAAGGCGTTTTATCTGTAAAATGCGCGCTTGTACCTGTGCACACATCGATCTGCGCTAATGTCGCGCGCTTATTCGGCTAATTCTCACTCCATATTCCACGCTATGCCCCCTTCTCAGTGCTCTCATCTCTCAAGTCAAAATATTTCTCCTTCAATTCTTACCAGCCTGAGTCATTGACAAGCGTAAGTTGAGCTGGACCCACTAACAGGTATTCAGCAGGCACTTGCACCGGGAGCAACCGGTAGCGGAAACCCCAGGCAGACACGGCATAAATCATGGCTCCGCTCTTAGAGACGCCTCAAAACTCACTGAGACCCAGCTTGCGGACACCGCCAACAGCCCCGGAATTTCCTCCATTTGAGCTCCCAGGGACGGCGCGGTCCTTCACCCGACACCGCACTGCAGTTTATAATAATAATATTTATGGATTACATGCAGCTTCTCACAAATCTCGCTGACCCTGGCAGCCTGCTGCCCCAGTTTGCCGACTGTGCAACTCGAGTAGAGACGGGGCCAGGCTAATTGAAATTTGAGACCACAGGCTCCCATTAGCTTTTCACTGAGGCCTGCTTTGACACTTGCTCCCCCTGCTGATTCACTGCTCTCTCTGTTTTGCTTCGGTGCTCACTGGCGCTTCCTGTTGTTCATTCAACAAGACTTATTCTACTCTAACTACTTCGATTCTCCATGCAAGTAGCAATATGCGAATAACTTTGAAAATTCTTCCAAATCCTGCAGGAGCGAATCCGGTCACCAGCCTCTGCTGCCAGCGAGAAAATTTCGAAGCTTATGGACTCGTCGGCTGCAAAGGTAAGTTCTGAAATGCACCGGCTTTGTGCAAGCTGAGCAGCTCTTGGCCTCCTGGGCGCCTCATCTCACTTAGCAAGCTGCTCACCAGTTCCCAAGTTCTGATAGAGTTCTGAAGGAACACACGGAGCTGGTGGAAACTGACCTGGGCATCTTATCTTATTAAGGAAAGTATTCACCAGCTCCCTGTTCCTTCAGGCCCGCCAGCTCTCCTTTTCCTTCAGGCCCGCCAGCTGCCCTGTTCCTTCAGGCCCGCCAGCTGCCCTGTTCCTTCAGGCCCGCCAGCTGCCCTGTTCCTTCAGGCCCGCCAGCTGCCCTGTTCCTTCAGGCCCTCCAGTTCTCCCGTTCCTTCCGGCCCGCCAGCTCTCCTTTTCCTTCAGGCCCGCCAGCTGCCCTGTTCCTTCAGGCCCTCCAGTTCTCCCGTTCCTTCCGGCCCGCCAGCTCTCCTTTTCCTTCAGGCTCGCCAGCTGCCCTGTTCCTTCAGGCTCTCCAGTTCTCCCGTTCCTCCAGGCCCGCCAGTTCTCCCGTTCCTTCAGGCCCGCCAATTCTCCCGTTCCTCCAGGCCCGCCAGCTCTCTCGCCCAAACAGCGCACGCCCCAGCGCCTCAGCCATTCAGCTCTTGACCATCGCCCAATTTCGACTCTCCAGCCCGGCGCCAGGCCCTGCATCCCGCCAGCCGTCTCGCCTGCCTCGGCCTCCGACATTCTGGATCTCCGCCTGAAGCCGCCGGCCGACGCCGCTGATGCCGAGGACGCGTTGCTGTCGCAACGCCAGCAGCTTTATCCGCAGAGCAGCGCCGATTGCAGCATCCCGCCAGCCTCGTCATCGACGAACTCGCCATCGTCGGCTTCCTCCAAGTCAGCCTGCGGCATCCTGGATCTCAGCCTGAAGCGGCTGGCAGATGCGGCGTCGCCGATGTCCCAGAAGCCGCAGCAGCAGCAGCAGGCCAGGCACCCAAAGCAGCAGCAGCAGAAGACGATCGCGAAGCCACAGAGGCAGAATTTCACAGACGTGCAGAACAGCCAGCTGCAGGGCTGGTTCTCCGAGCACCGGCAGAAGCCGTACCCCAGCACCGCGGACACGCACCGGCTGGCCGAGCTCACCGGCCTGAGCTACCCGCAGGTGAAGAAGTGGTTCGCCAACAGGCGCATGCGGACAAAAACTCCCTGCGAGCTGCTGCCCGGAGATGCGCAGTGCGGGGTGAGTCTGGCTGGCTGAACCAGCTGTTACTGAGCTTGCAAACCCTCAAGCTTGAGTCCCCGTGCTTTGTGTAAAATACCTTCAGATAAATCTCCCGATTTTACCTGACAGTCCCCATAGTTGTCTCCCTGGCTTGTATGCAAAAATTCCCACCGCAAATCCCGGGTTTTTATACTGTATTACAATCCCCACTGAAAATCCGTGTTTTATACCAGAATCCCACAGGTGAATCCCTGTGTTTTATATCAGAATCCCACAGGTGAATCCCTGTGTATTATATCAGAATCCCACAGGTAAATCCCTGGATTATAGAATGCAACAGAAATAGTAAACGGTGCTCACCCACCGAATCCCCAACCCACAGGAAATCCGCAGCAGCTGTCTGTCATCCGGCAAGGCCTCCCCTAGCAACTGGTCGCTGGCGGAATTCCGCTCGGAGAACTCGCCAGCCTAAGCGTCAGTAGTTTGGTCAGTAGTATGCTGCGCTCGCGCCTTCCAAAAACATGTGGTGCTCTAGAAATCGGAGTTTATTTGCGAACTACTCGTAGGAAAAACTCAAAAAACCTTTGACTCCTCACAGCTCGACTCAAATCCGAGCTTAAGCGGTGCTTTTTGTGTCATTTTTGAAGCCATCAGTAATTTTTGCGCGCGACTTCAAACAGATTTCCTTGGTGTGCAATTTTTAAACAATATTTTAATATTTTAGTATTTAGCCAAGCATGCGCTACGCATAAGAATTCTCCTGCAATAATCATGTTTTATCATTTTGTTTTCTCTTCGTCTTCTTGAAGTGCGTCGTAGTATAGTAGCTTTCAGCTGATGAGCTCGTTGCTAAAGTCCCGCTGTTAATTCTTTTCAACCAACAGTGCACATCAATACACATCAGAGAAGTCAAACTCAGCTTTTGCGAGCCATGAATTTGTTAGAACTCTTCATTCTTATGCGATTCTTTTTTGCTGAAAGTCGCTATGGTCGCTCATCCATCCACAGCTGTAAATCATCCATCCACAGCTGTAAATCATCCATCCACAGCTGTAAATCATGTATTCACAGCTGTAAATCATCCATCCACAGCTGTAAATCATGTATTCACAGCTGTAAATGATGTATCCACAGCTGTAAATGATGTATCCACAGCTGTAAATCATCCATCCACAGCTGTAAATCATCCATCCACAGCTGTAAATCATCCATCCACAGCTGTAAATCATCCATCCACAGCTGTAAATCATCCATCCACAGCTGTAAATCATCCATACACAGCTGTAAATCATCCATCCACAGCTGTAAATCATCCATCCACAGCTGTAAATCATGTATTCACAGCTGTAAATCATCCATCCACAGCTGTAAATCATGTATTCACAGCTGTAAATGATGTATCCACAGCTGTAAATGATGTATCCACAGCTGTAAATGATGTATCCACAGCTGTAAATCATCCATCCACAGCTGTAAATCATCCATCCACAGCTGTAAATCATCCATCCACAGCTGTAAATCATCCATCCACAGCTGTAAATCATCCATCCACAGCTGTAAATCATCCATCCACAGCTGTAAATCATCCATCCACAGCTGTAAATCATCCATCCACAGCTGTAAATCATCCATCCACAGCTGTAAATCATCCATCCACAGCTGTAAATCATCCATCCACAGCTGTAAATCATCCATACACAGCTGTAAATCATCCATCCACAGCTGTAAATCATTCATCCACAGCTGTAAATCATGTATCCACAGCTGTAAATCATGTATCCACAGTTGTATTTCACTTATTCACACCTGTAAATATAAATCTATTTATAGCTGAAAATAGTTTATCCACAGCTATAAATCATCTATATCTATCCGCATCTGTACAACAAATAGAATCGTTATCGATCAGCTCCAATTTGAAAAGCTTGAGTCACAATACTTCAGTTTTCTGCAGTGGTTTCCAGCTGCAAGCTTTTTCTTCACCAACAACGAAGGCACATCGAATACATTGGATACTGAGGCTCATCAAGCTAGCAAGCAAGTCATCGGCATAGAATAAATATCAGTGGTTAATGGTTTGCCAGATTCGGTAACTCATATTTCTCAGGTGACTCAGAGCTCGTCCTTCAAATCCTTGCCTCCCTCAGTCGGGGCGGCCGCATCCTCAACATCGAAGATGATGCGCTCCGCATCCAGGATGTCGCTCATGTACAGCACATTCGGGTCGCCTGTCCGCGCATCGCCGGGAAGCTCGGGCCGGAACTGCCTGTTAAACTCCACCAGGAAGCGCAGGGTCTCCACGTAGCCCTGGCTGGTGGCAGCGTCCGTCATGCGACTGGAGCGGACGCTGCCCGACTTCGTCACCATCAGCACCGACATGCCGGGCACCGACGCTGTCAGCCCCGTCAGCCCGGCGGACTTAAGAGCGTCCGGCTGGTCGGCCTGCGGCAACAGGGCGAAGTTGAAGTTCCGGATGAGCTTCCGGGACAGCACTTTGTGCAGCAGGGTCGGCTTGTCGTCCTCTGCGAGGGGTTGAAGGTTGAAGCTATTGAAGAGCTAAGTGGAGAAGTTCCGGCTTTTGCCAGGAGGGAATCTTATTTGAGGCATGCTGAAGGACGGCCGGATGACCTCAATGCTGATCTCCCCGTCCGTAATACCCTCTCCCGTCGCCAATACCCCTTCTCCCGTCGCCAATACCCATTCTCCCGTCCGCAATACCCCTTCTCCCGTCCCCAATACCCCTTCTACCGTCCCCAATACCCCTTCTCCCGTCCCCAATACCCATTCTCCCGTCCCCAATACCCATTCTCCCGTCGCCAATACCCCTTCTACCGTCCCCAATACCCCTTCTCCCGTCGCCAATACCTCTTCTCCCGTCCGCAATACCCCTTCTCCCGTCCCCAATACCCATTCTCCCGTCCCCAATACTCCTTCTACCGTCCCCAATACCCATTCTCCCGTCGCCAATACCTCTTCTCCCGTCGCCAATACCCCTTCTACCGTCCCCAATACCCCTTCTCCCGTCCCCAATACCCATTCTCCCGTCGCCAATACCCCTTCTACCGTCCCCAATACCCCTTCTCCCGTCGCCAATACCTCTTCTCCCGTCCGCAATACCCCTTCTCCCGTCCCCAATACCGATTCTCCCGTCCCCAATACTCCTTCTACCGTCCCCAATACCCCTTCTCCCGTCGCCAATACCTCTTCTCCCGTCCGCAATACCCCTTCTCCCGTCCCCAATACCCCTTCTCCCGTCGCCAATACCTCTTCTCCCGTCCCCAATACCCCATTCTCCCGTCCCCAATATCCCTTCTACCGTCCCCAATACCCCTTCTACCGTCCCCAATGCCCCTTCTACCGTCGCCAATACCCCTTCTCCCGTCCCGTCCCCTCTCCTGTCAGTCCAGTCCAGTCTCTCATGGGCTCAAGGGCTAGCACTCACTAACGGTGAACAGCACGGTGAATCTTGATGGCTTGGAGGCGATTGCCTCTGACAGCAGGGTCTTTGTGTCCTTCTCGGAATTCAGAACCGTCAGAAAGTCGTCCGGCACGGAGGCGGCCGCGTGCTCCAGCGCCGCTCTGAAGCCATCGGTGTCCAGAAATTTCTGTTGCTTCCGGGTCTCCCAGCCGAAGGGCAGCGACCGGAAAAAGTTACGGCTGGGGTCAAATTTCTGCAGATGGTATCGGGAAATTTATACGAATATTTTGCTTTTACTAATACATTCCCTCCCTCAGGTACCAGCATGCTGAGCACCCCCCCCCTCAGGTACCAGCAAACTGAGCACCCCTCCCTCAGGTACCAGCATGCTGAGCACCCCTCCCTCAGGTACCAGCATGCTGAGCGCCTCCTTGTCTCCAACGTCGAGCATTCCGAACCGCACGAGTCCGCGCCACTCGCCCGCCAGCCGCTTGACCTCCGGGTCCAAGAAGCCGTCGTGCACGTAGAGAACCCAGGCCTGCTCGTCTTGCATTGCTGCGCTGCTGAGGTTGGCCGCCGAGAGGGGCACAAAGTCCTGGTAGAGCCGATGCTCATTCAAGAAGACACTGCGCTTCAGGCTGCTCTGAGCTGCCGCAGAAGTCAGGAGCTGCAGCAGCAGCAGCGGCAGAAGCAGAGCGAGACTGAATTTATTCAGCATCGCCTCAGGCTTTCCACGCATTTCTGAGCAGGGGCCTCTCTATTGCACCGAGCCCCGTCTTGTCTTACTTAAGACCTCCAAATGCAGCGAGTGCTTATCTGCCCCCTCCCCGTGAACGGGGCGGCAGTGTGGCGGGTTTGGCAGGCAGGGCAACCCAAACAGGCAGATTGGCAGACAAATGAGCTGCGCTGCCTCAGTCCGAGTGGCCACGTGGCTCGCGTGGGAATTCGCCACTTGCTTTCAGGCGAGTCATTTGACTCAAATTAGTTTGTTTGCAGCAGCGCCAAGCAGCTTCTATCGATCTCTCTTCCTCTCAATAGGATTTCTAACTCTGTCAGATATCGAGTAAATTAATTATCGCGCAACGCCTCCCAATCTTAATTAAAAAATTAAAGTTATATTTTAATTTGTAAATTTGTAGGCATTTTTTCCGTTAGTAGCAGGAAACGTATTTTAAGTCGAAATCAACAGAACAATCAAAGAATTCCTTTAAAAAAAATCAATCAGGTGCTAGGGCTGCACTGTTCCCATGCGCTCCTTCGGTCCAGCCTGTTGGTTCCCAACAAGCCGCGCATCACCCAGTCGGATCAGCTGCTCATCCACTCCGGCCATCAATCCCAGCTCAGGCGGGCAGCAGCGGCTCTCAGAGCAGGCCTGAGCGCTTCTCCGCCCCGGCCATCAATCTTGGCCGAGTGGCGGCCGCCTCAATCAGTTTTGGGGCGCCGCCCAGAGGCTGCGGAATTCCCGAGGCCCCGAGCAGCAGCGGGGAGCAACGGGCCGGCAGCCTCCCCCCTGCCCCGGTCCAGCCTGTACTTTTAATCCCCTGCTCGGCCCATCGCTGACCGCCCTCCGGCTCAGAAAGCCTCGACCATGTTCGGCTGTAAATTAAACTGGAACAAAAAACGTGAGCCGAGCGCTCAGCTTTGCCGAATTTCATATCCTGGACTTTCTCCAGCGGTGCCACAGCTGAGAGTAGATGGGGTCTGTGCAGGCAAATTATCCAGTTTTCGTCCCACCGAAAATACAAGCAGAATATTTTTGAAAATAATCTTCGCCAGCCAATAAACATCTGAGTCGTTGTATTTAAAAATTAAACCATAAGTCGGATAGGAGAGTTCTGTACATCAGCAGGTTTCAGGCCGAGCTAAGGAGGGGGGGGGGTTTCGCGGGGCAGCCGGAACAGCTGGGGCAGCTGGTAAAATTTTGCACGTGGCGCGTGGACCATGGCATAGATATGGGAATAGAACTAGAAGGGATTAAGTTACTGTCAGGCTGTCCTGTCTTACCGATCTGTTCAGCTTGGGCTGCTCATTAGACACGGAGGACTTACTTTTCCTACCTATGATCGATAGCGCAGGGAGGTGAATCGATGTAATTGGATAGCACTGCACTGCACAGGGCCGCTTCATCCGCTTTCTCGAGTTGCTTTCCACTGAGGGGAGGGACGAGCTTCACGCACCGGCTCCTGTGAGCTCACGGTGCTGCACCCATGGCCAACTTCAGAGCTGAGAAATCAAATGAAAATTTAACTGATGAACGGATTGCCCTCAGAAGCTTAGCGCTTGGCAGTCCCAGTCGGAATTCGGGGCAGAACAGAATGTGAGCTAATATGGACAGTAGTCAGCATGCGAGGCAATGCAATCGCAGGTGCAGTCGGGCCCGCTACATCAGGCCGCACTTCTTCCCCGCTGCACCTTCGGCAGCTTCCGCACCCGCCGCTCCTGATGCGCCTGCACTCGCGCCGGAGGTTCCCGCCTTGTCCGTCTTGTCCGTTTTGTCTGTCTTGTCTGCTTTCTCCGCCTTCTTGTCCGCCTTCTCCGCCTTCTTGTCCGCCTTGCCCTTCTTCTTCTTGTCTCCAACCAGCGCCATGTTGCGCTCCTTGTCCATCTGCAGCAGCTGGGCGAACAGCTCCGTGACATTCACGTTCTCCTTTGCGGAAGTCTCGATGAAGCCGCAGCCCCACTTGTTGGCGATGGCGGCCCCCGTCTCCTTGCCGACCTCCCTGGCCGCCTCGTCGCACTTGTTGGCTACGAGCATCATGGGGATCTTAGCGATATCCGGGCCCTTGATCTCCTTGATCTCGTTCACAATAGTGTTTAGCTCGACCAGGCTGGACCGCGAGGTCACTGAGTACACCAGGATGAAGGCGTGGCCTTTGCTCATGCTGAGCCGCATCATTGCTGGGAATTGGTGCGATCCAGTTGTGTCCGTGATCTGCAACGTGCACACCTGCTTGTCATTGGTGATGACCTGCCGATACGTGTCCTCAACGGTGGGCGTGTAGGCCTCTTTGAAGGTGCCCTTGATGAAGCGCTGCACCAGCGAGGACTTGCCGACGCCGGCGGAGCCGAAGACAGCCACTCGGTAGTCGTTGCTTTGCTCCGGCATGGGGGCGAAGTCCGCTGTTGTTGAACTGCGGGCGGTTGGGTTTACAGCGCTCGTAGTTAGTCTGCAGTTACGAGACCGCTAGGATTGCGGATTGAAGATTGGATTGAGGATTGCGTGCGTGCTCGTGGTTAACAATTTGCAGTTTGCTCTGCCGCAAATCAACGCCCAAGCCCGTCACGCAGCCAGCGAGGAGACCAGCTGATATGGCCCCTGAGTTCCCCTCACATGCACTGCAAGTCCTCTGCAGGTACTTCAGTTAATCCCATAGTCCTATGCAAGTACTTCAGTTAATCCCATAGTCCTATGCAAGTACTTCAGTTACTCCCATAGTCCTATGCAAGTACTTCAGTTACTCCCATAGTCCTATGCAAGTACTTCAGTTACTCCCATAGTCCTCTGCAGGTACTTCAGTTAATCCCATAGTCCTCTGCAGGTACTTCAGTTACTCCCATAGTCCTCTGCAGGTACTTCAGTTAATCCCATAGTCCTCTGCAGGTACTTCAGTTACACCCATAGTCCTATGCAAGTACTTCAGTTAAACGCAGTCATTCGATTCAAAAATGAAAGAGCAATAAAGCTCGACGCCGGGTCTCCAGGACTGAAAGCTTTCGGGATTCCAGCACTTATCCGAGAACTCCGAGGAACCCCCCCCCGACCGCCTGTTTCAGGCGCTCTAGCCGCGGCCTACGTCACGCACCGAGCTACTCAGGGGATGAGCCGTGGGGCAGAAAGTGCAAGCTTGTGAGCGGCCAGGCTACTCAGGCACCGGCAGGCCGGACCAACTGCCCAGTGAAGGGTGGGGGGAGAAAACGGAAGGAGAAGCTGATGGAAGCAGAGCTGAGTCCGATAGCAAATAATTGATGAGCCCAGGTGCCCGTCCTGCTGGACTGCAAGTCTATCCTGACCAGCTCAGGTACTGTTGGCGGAAAATCATTCCCAATTGCCATCTCCCTAAGTAAATCCCCTATCAGCTGCCTCCGTGAGCTTCCCACTGCTCTGCATCAAACTGGCAGCGTCAAGCAGAATTCCTCCAGCTCAATTATTTTTGTTAGAATTTTTATCAGCGGTTGCCAAAGTTCCTCGCAATAAAACTGATGAAGTTGCGGTTGGCAGGTAGGATAATTGCCCTGGGCAGCTGGAAGGTCGCTCCGATCCGCACTCGAATGGGAGATTGCTGGAGTGCTCAGGATTAGTCCAGATTGGGATTTGCTCCGCCAGTTCTGCCATCGAGGACTCACTCCCCCACCGAGAGGATTATCGGCTGGCTGCAGGGATTAGCAGATAGAGATTAAATTGCTGCAATCTCCCGTTTCCATCCCATTCCAGTCCGACTTTTAGCCAGTGCACTTTCCTGCCACATGACATCTGGCCTGTCAGCTGGGTGAGGAGCCCAGACTCCCATGCTGTCTGGTGCCGCACCCGCACTCTCCATCTCCCATTAAAACACTGCGGGGGGCACTTACTCCCCTCTCCCCCGCACTTCCCCTCCCCCTGTTTCCCCATCCGGCTTCGCTGGCGGCTCCGAATTGGAAATTTCCCAGGAGCTCTCGAAGGTCGGCCGGGCCTGAAGGCGAGCGGCTCCTGCCTGGCCGATGGGGCGGGGGGGAGGGGCAGCGGCAGCCACCCCCTGGGATCGCTGAGGTCGGCCTGGTAGCCGGGATTGTCCTGACATGACGCGCCTCTGCCCCTTCCTCTCCCTGTGCTCAGCCTTCCTGTCCCAGCAGCGGGGACAGCCGCTGGGATCCCCTCCACCACTGAGAGGCGCCCCAGCCGCCCCCGCGTTAAATACATTTTTTCTTCCAGCTCCGCGCTACCAGGAGGCTGGTGGGAATGATGGGGCTGAATCGATGCCGCTGAATCGATCCAATAGATCTAGATAAGCAGGGGAAACTTGGTTAAAAAGAGAGAGAGACGCAATGAAGGAGGAAAATGATTAGCAGTGCTTGAGAAAAGACGGGGTTTCGGTGACTATGGTCAAGATTCACTACTGCTCCAGTTGCTGGCTAAAATTAGGAGTGCAAAAGAACTCGTGACAGCAATTTTTCCAGCCACTGCTAAACTCTGACGCTCTCTTTACTAAAGTGCATCCTGAACTGCCGTCCGTATTGATTATTGCAGCCAGCCAGACCGGTAGCTGAAAGTGTGAGGAGTTTCAATCCGGGAGCGGAAGGCTGAGCTGCCTTTTCAGTGGGCCTGAGAGCTTGGGAGCTGGCGGGGAGCCCGCGTTTCCATGGGCCGGCAGGGAGGCTAAAAAAACTGCCGGCGTGCGATGCGGTAACTGAGGTTGAGGAGGCACTGGAGCACTTGCAGGAGTTAGCAATGACTATGCGATAACTTAGGTTGGGGAGGCACTGGAGCACTTGCAGGAGTTAGCAATGACTATGCGATAACTGAGGTTGGGGAGGCACTGGAGCACTTGCAGGAGTTAACAATGACTATGCGATAACTTAGGTTGGGGAGGCACTGGAGCACTTGCAGGAGTTAGCAATGACTATGCGATAACTTAGGTTGAGGAGGCACTGGAGCACTTGCAGGAGTTAGCAATGACTATGCGATAACTGAGGTTGGGGAGGCACTGGAGCACTTGCAGGAGTTAGCAATGACTATGCGATAACTGAGGTTGGGGAGGCACTGGAGCACTTGCAGGAGCTAGCAATGACTAGGCGATAACTGATAGGGAGAGGTAGACAAGTAGCTAAGGAAGGAGTTGCAGAAAGTGAACGATTCACAGTTCTGTATTGTGCGAAATGCCTTAACGGAATTCGAGTGGGCAAAGTTCGGATAGTAGATCACCGCAATCTCATTTCCATCCAGCCGTGGGGAATCTCCATGCAGTCTCCACTCAGAATCCCCCGAACTTGATGGTGCTGTGGAGGCGGGGCTCCTGGGGAACTCAAAGCGCATTTCAGGCTTGATTGGCGCTGGGGCAGACAGGGGGAGATGAAGCTCGGAGGCTGGTGGGAAGGCAGTTAATGGGCCTAAAAGCAATTCGACTGCCCTCGCCCGCCTCCGTTTTCCATTATCTGCGGGCCTTTGATTTATCTGTGAGCGCAGCTTTTTCGGCCTTTGGACGCATTTTAAGCGGGCTTCGGTGCTTTTGACTGTTGGACAGCTCGGGCAACCCTCGAATCGATTTTGCACTGAGGGACAAAATGAATTATTCATCTCAGCTTTGCTGCCGATGGGACCGACGGAGACGCCAGCTGGGACAGCGGGCGAGTGCAAAGGCGATTCAGTCATAGCCTGCTGGCCTGAGAGAGTGAGGGCCAATGCGATTCAGTCATAGCCTGCTGGCCTGAGAGAGTGAGGGCCAATGCGATTCAGTCATAGCCTGCTGGCCTGAGAGAGTGAGGGCCAATGCGATTCAGTCATAGCCTGCTGGCCTGAGAGAGTGAGGGCCAATGCGATTCAGTCATAGCCTGCTGGCCTGAGAGAGTGAGGGCCAATGCGATTCAGTCATAGCCTGCTGGCCTGAGAGAGTGAGGGCCAATGCGATTCAGTCATAGCCTGCTGGCCTGAGAGAGTGAGGGCCAATGCGATTCAGTCATAGCCTGCTGGCCTGAGAGAGTGAGGGCCAATGCGATTCAGTCATAGCCTGCTGGCCTGAGAGAGTGAGGGCCAATGCGATTCAGTCATAGCCTGCTGGCCTGAGAGAGTGAGGGCCAATGCGATTCAGTCATAGCCTGCTGGCCTGAGAGAGTGAGGGCCAATGCGATTCAGTCATAGCCTGCTGGCCTGAGAGAGTGAGGGCCAATGCGATTCAGTCATAGCCTGCTGGCCTGAGAGAGTGAGGGCCAATGCGATTCAGTCATAGCCTGCTGGCCTGAGAGAGTGAGGGCCAATGCGATTCAGTCATAGCCTGCTGGCCTGAGAGAGTGAGGGCCAATGCGATTCAGTCATAGCCTGCTGGCCTGAGAGAGTGAGGGCCAATGCGATTCAGTCATAGCCTGCTGGCCTGAGAGAGTGAGGGCCAATGCGATTCAGTCATAGCCTGCTGGCCTGAGAGAGTGAGGGACCAATGCGTCACTCGCCTCCCACAGGCTAGGGAGAGTGAGGGGCCAATGCGTCACTCGCCTCCCACAGGCTAGGGAGAGTGAGGGGCCAATGCGTCACTCGCTTCCCTTAGGCTATGGAGAGTGAGGGGCCAATGCGTCACTCTTCTCCCACAGGCTATGGTGAGTGAGGGACCAATGCGTCACTCGCCTCCCACAGGCTAGGGTGAGTGAGGGACCAATGCGTCACTCGCCTCCCACAGGCTAGGGTGAGTGAGGGACCAATGCGTCACTCGCCTCCCACAGGCTTAGGGTGAGTGAGGGACCAATGCGTCACTCGCCTCCCACAGGCTAGGGTGAGTGAGGGACCAATGCGTCACTCGCATCCCACAGGCTAGCACCAACAAATCTTGAGTCGTAGAGATTCCACTCTAAGCATTGCAGATACGGGGAAAACTTACATTGAAGGCCGAGTTGCAGCTGCTGAAGGAGTCTCCTGTTGTGCCAAAGTCCGCCAAAGGCCAGCAGCAGCTGTGGACTTGTTTCGTACAAGCCAACCAAGCCCTAGAGAGGTCGCAAAACCAACGCCGCTCCCAGCACGGGGCTTTATGCAGGCCTCCCCTTCTTCCCACTCTGCCTCCCTCTGCCCCGATCCCAACTCCCATCTCGCGTCTCTCTTGCGTCTGCCAACACCAGCTGCCCCTCACGGAGCTAAAGTTTGCAGCCTGCCGCCATTGGCTGCTGACCGGGGGGGGGGGGGCTGGCTTGCTCTGCCTGAGAGCTTGCTTGACATGAACTTTGATGTTCTCACCGAATCCCCAAGCGGCTGAGCAGCTCCAAGCGGCTTAGACAGCTGGGATGCAACTCCAAGCTGTGAGACTGGGGTGGTCTCTAGACAGCTGGGATACAACTCCAAGCTGTGAGACTGGGGTGGTCTCTAGACAGCTGGGATGCAGCTCCAAGCTGTGAGACTGGGGTGGTCTCTAGACAGCTGGGATACAACTCCAAGCTGTGAGACTGGGGTGGTCTCTAGACAGCTGGGATACAACTCCAAGCTGTGAGACTGGGGTGGTCTCTAGACAGCTGGGATACAACTCCAAGCTGTGAGACTGGGGTGGTCTCTAGACAGCTGGGATGCAACTCCAAACTGTGAGACTGGGGTGGTATCTAGACAGCTGGGATGCAGCTCCAAGCTGTGAGACTGGGGTGGTCTCTAGACAGCTGGGATGCAACTCCAAGCTGTGAGACTGGGTTGGTCTCTAGACAGCTGGGATGCAGCTCCAAGCTGTGAGACTGGGGTGGTCTCTAGACAGCTGGGATGCAGCTCCAAGCTGTGAGACTGGGGTGGTATCTAGACAGCTGGGATGCAGCTCCAAGCTGTGAGACTGGGGTGGTCTCTAGACAGCTGGGATGCAGCTCCAAGCTGTGAGACTGGGGTGGTATCTAGACAGCTGGGATGCAGCTCCAAGCTGTGAGCTGAGGCTTGACAACTAATTTTTCAGGTTCTTCTTCACTGACACCCTCCTCTCCCCTCTCCTCCCACGTCTCTTCTCTACTCTCTCATTTATCCTGTCCAGCATTCCCTTCACTCTCTTCCCCAACTCTCCATCCATCTCCTTCCCCATTACACTACAGAGGCACTACACCGAAGGCTATTTAATTGCCTGAACAAGGTCTCTCGAATCGAAAAAGCCTCGTATTCGAGGCCCGCACTAATTTGCGATCTCAGAATTCCACACCTGATCCCCTGCCCCTGCTCTCTCTGTCACCTGATAATTGATAAACATCTCACTCCATTCGCCATCTCTGCCACTCGCGTGCTCATGCTGCCCCACCCCCGCTCGGCACTGAGCTCAGCAGTTTTTGTGGAATAACAGAGGCAGTCGTGGCTCAATTATGACTGGCGCTATTATGACTGGCGCTATTATGACTGGCGCTATTATGACTGGCGCATTCGGGACTGCCGGAAATGGCGCGGGCAGCGCAGCCCCCTTTCTCGCCTCCGCACACGCAGTTGATTTTCCGCGAGGACCCTCAGCCCCACCGCGGGAATATCCTGGCTGAGCTCGCAGGCCGCGGGAATTCTCAGGGCCTCGGAGTCCATAAAGTGCAAACCGTCGCCGCGGGAGCCAAAAAGGCGATGCTCTCGGCACTGCCTGCGCGGGCGGGGAGAGAGCGGAGAGTCTCAAGAAGGCCCCGAGCTTCAATTAGCATACTGGGCTGCTGGGCGCTGCATCGGATATGCGAGCCCACGAGCTGAGGAGACGGCGGCTGCTGATTCAATTTCTTGGAAACGAATTTCGGAAAGAATTCTGGGGCTCTATCTTAGGTCACGGATGGCTCGGGTGCATGCTTGGGAGCTCATCCCCATGCGAATTCTCCCAGTATCTGCCTGGCAGCGCTGCAGCCCCAGCCACTGCCAGGCTCAGATTCTGCCAACACGGGTTTTCTTGGCTTTCATAAATTTTGCATCTCCTGCGTTCCCCTCGGCTCTCCCATCTGAACGCTTCCTTAAACTCAGCGATTTGATTGCAGCAGGAAACGGAGCTGGAGTTTCCTGGCCTGGCAACTGCTTGCTGCAATCGCGCTCGCAAAACAAGAAATACCTGCAAGTTTTATGTCAGGATTTTAATAATGAACCAAGCACGAAAATTATGCATTGAGGATTCTCGGGGGTGATGAATTAGGACAGAGGATTATCAAAATTGAGGATTACTGATAAGGGTTATGAGTTTAGAACTATTTATTTAACGGATTAGAATAAGGGGGACAATGACTAAAGATTAAAGCTTTGAATTGATTTGAAATTATGAATCGGGATTATGAAATCTGACTTTGGAGCATTAAAAGAGGAGTTTTAGAGATTTCTATTGACTGCAAATGATTTTATTGAATCTGCACAAGGCTAATAGAATGGACAGGTGAGACGCGGCTTCGTTTCAGTTTCTCAAGGTGGAAACCAATTAATTGGCGATAAAGTTTTTGCACAGCTTCACCGATCACAGCTTCACTGATCACAGCTTCACCAATTACAGCTTCACCGATCACAGCTTCACCGATCACAGCTTCACCGATCACAGCTTCACCGATCACAGCTTCACCAATCACAGCTTCACCGATCACAGCTTCACTGATCACAGCTTCACCAATCACAGCTTCACCGATCACAGCTTCACCGATCACAGCTTCACTGATCACAGCTTCACCGATCACAGCTTCACTGATCACAGCTTCACCGATCACAGCTTCACTGATCACAGCTTCACCGATTACAGCTTCACCGATCACAGCTTCACTGATCACAGCTTCACCGATCACAGCTTCACTGATCACAGCTTCACCGATCACAGCTTCACAAAGCAAAAATCGCATCTCCAAGTCGCAGTGCTGCTCAGCCTGATGCCCAACTCGTCAAATCCTGCTCCAGCTAAAGTGCAAAGCCGTGCAGAAATACGCGGCCCAATCTCCAGGTGAGCGCAGCTCAAATATGCGCGGCAGCCGGGTTTGCTCAATCCGATAGCGGCTCTGTTTGCTCAGACCGAGAGCGCGCGAGCTCGATGTCTCAGTCTGAGCCGTCCCTGTCAACAGGCACCCTGGATGGTCCGAAATCTCTGCTTGGGGAAGATGATGGACGAGATGCGCGAGTTTCTTGGGCCGGTCGCAAGCGCTAAGCTTCTGTGTGGACCCGACAGCTGACAAGTCCCAGCTCTTGATGTCAAGGCGTATTTTTAAAATAATGCACCTAATCCGCTGTCCAGATGACAGGGCTCAGCAATGTTTTTTTCTAAGCTGGTGCATGTGTTTTGGGTGCATTTTTGTTACTTAAAGTCACTGAGCTCATCATGTTCAGCCATCCAGGAAATCTCTCACAAAGCTTAAAGTCACTGAGCTCATCATGTTCAGCCATCCAGGAAATCTCTCACAAAGCTTAAAGTCACTGAGCTCATCATGTTCAGCCATCCAGGAAATCTCTCACAAAGCTTAAAGTCACTGAGCTCATCATGTTCAGCCATCCAGGAAATCTCTCACAAAGCTTAAAGTCACTGAGCTCATCATGTTCAGCCATCCAGGAAATCTCTCACAAAGCTTAAAGTCACTGAGCTCATCATGTTCAGCCATCCAGGAAATCTCTCACAAAGCTTAAAGTCACTGAGCTCATCATGTTCAGCCATCCAGGAAATCTCTCACAAAGCTGGAACCCCTAGCAGAATGGGATATCGAAATGGAATAATGAGCCATTGTAAATGCAGGAAAATTAGGCTAGGATGAACTATAGCTGATTCATACGAGCAAATTAAACGTTGTGGAGCCCTTGTAGAGTTCTAGTAGGACGGTAGAAAGTAAGGGACAGGAAAGAATTGGGAAGCGGGACAAAGGAAAATATGAGACAGAGAGCCAGCATAGGCTGAGGTGGCTGAGGAAGTACGCCTTACTAACTATGTCCGATCGATGGAGCTGCACTTGAGATGTGGAAGCTGGGAAAGAAAAGATGGAGACGCTGAGGAGGCAGAGGACAGAGGCTGTGTGGGGAAGTTCAGGAAGCCTCTCCGCCTTGCCTCACAGTGGCGGGAGCGGTGGGCAATTCGTGTCGAAAATGGTGGCCCCAAGTGCGAGAGTGAAGCGCAGGGAAGGCTGCAAATCACGGAGGCGAGATGAAGCTTTTTTGGTAACGCATGGAAGCCTAAACTAATGAGAGACGGAAGTCAAAGGGAAGAGTAGGAGCAGCGCGGATAGAGAAGTGGGGCTGAAAATGCGAAGCACAATCTCTTCAGAGACTTCATTGCAGAGCACTGCCGTTTCGAATCTGTTTTGAACTTTTCTGACTCCATATCTCATACACTACAGCATCTTTTCTTTTTTCTCTGCCCCCGATGACTGATTCCATATATCATATACTCTTTGACATTCATGACACAGACCTACCTACATGTACACAGTAGCTAATTTTCAATTTACGTTCGTGACATGCCTTACCTGGGTGTGTAGCGGACTAGCAGTTTTCAAAATATGATCACAGCAGACCTTGCGAAATCAGTCTATAAAGACAAACATTATGCATGCAGTGTCCCAGTCATGTACATGTACATTACATTGTCAAGTACATGTACATGTATGCAGCTAAACACTTTATTGGATTTTCTAGCAAACGTGGGGGCCATTGCCCCTCCCCCCACTCCCCCGCATTACGCTCGTTACACGTACGCCTAGATGTTATACATTTATGTCTGCTGCATGGATTCATGTACCAAGGACCACTAGCAGAAA